>CM029115.1:16182500-16257500 GCA_016859345.1 Istiophorus platypterus
TCAACATCTCAGAGTGAAGTTCATAGACACACACGAGCAGACTGTGCTCAGGCTACGTCCCATTAGCAGGAATGACCATTACACTGCAGCATTACTTTATTCTCACAGAGCCCTAACCTGAAATCAGCAGAAACACAATGACAGTTCAAACAGTCAGAATGCAATGACTTTAAAGCTGCCACGTCCACTTGTAAGAAAAGACTAATGAGTTGTTTTGCTCTTGCTGGTCGCTTTGCTTTCCCCCTCAGTCCAGTTCTTCCCAAACCAGCTTCATGTGGTTTGGGTCTGGAAGCTGTGCTGGTCTTCCATTATGTGGAGCCACCATCTAGTTCTGTTCCTCTGATGTTTTGGGTAATAATCCTACTATAGGATGACCCCCCCACCCCCCGCCGACCAACCAGTCTCTCTTTCTTTGTTACTTGCCTTTTTCTCATCTTTCCAACGGCAATATACAGTACTATTTTCATCGCTACAGGAAGGCTGTACTCACTTTTTATTCTTATGATCTTAATTTTTTTTTTACCTTGGGCAGTTTACTGTTTACCTTTGTACTTTTTAAGGTTATTGACTGGACTTGAACTGCTTAAATTTCAATAAAAACTGGAAAAACATGGGTTTTCTAAAACCTTTGACCAGTGGTGTATATAAATATTTGTGTATAACCATTTGGTGTCAATAACTCTAGTAGTAGGGTTGAAGCAAGGCTGCTCATTTAATGAGAAACAGATCAGATAATTCATTTTTCATTTTACAAATCGGTGTTAAAGGTGATACCTGTGGGTGCTCTAGCTTTAAGAAGTAGAGGAGTGCCATCGCGTGGCTAGTGTGTTCAATTGCAGCAAAAAAACAACAGCAGGGAGGGGCACTTTATCACAGTTCAGTCGTCTCCTAGAAATTTTGCTTCCATAAAACTAAACTGAAAAAGCAAATACATTGAACTTAATTATCACCGGATTACGTTTTCTCTAAACGTAATGGAGACTTGTTGCCTCATTGCACACAAATTCCAAAATGTACAAAAAGTGAATGTAACATTTTCACACTGTGACACCATTGGCCCGAAATGGAAAACACAACACACATTAGGAAACACCTTCAAGTGATGGTAAAGGGGGTGACAGCTTTTTCAACAGCTCAGAGAAAAAATAAAAAGGATTTTTTTTTTCCCATTACAATGTATGCAAACAAGCTTGGTGTTTATGAAGTTTGAATTTAAAAGATTGTGAAAATGTTACAAAGTCAGGGTTAAATTGAGAACCTATATCTCAAGCTGTCTGGCACCTTGTTTTAAAAGAATATACAGTAAACTGCCAAAACAGTGAACTTCCAACATTGGCACCTAGTATATTTATAACGCTATAGTATAAGTACCTTTATACTGTATGATTGGAATGTGGAGTAGGGACATTGAGAAGAGATTACTACTGATGACACATAACAGCCATAATTGTCACATTTTTTCACATCATTTTTTATTATTTTGCCTTTGCAGAAGTAGAAATCCCCTTAACTTTTGTAATCTTTACCTTTACTTACTTTACTATAAATATGAAATTGTCAGTATTTCCAATTTTGTGTGAAAAAAGAGCAGATGGTTGAAAATCAGAGTACTAGTCAGTCGGACCAATTTAATGATGCTCTGTCACTGTATTTTACCTTATCTTGAAAACTCAAAAAAATTGACAGTAGGTAGGTCTATATGCTCTCGTTAATGGAAGTTGCCCTTAAACTTAGTATACAATGTCATGTGAAACATATTCCTTGTGTCTTTCATTCTTGTCTCCTTCCCTCACCAGGTGTTGTTACCGTGAAGGACTCAGTCCCCTTGTCTCCTCTCAAACCTTCAGCCGCACCCGTGGACACAGAGCAACGAAATACCGAAGGAGGAAACTCTGCTCTGGGCAATGACCCACAGCCTCCTCGTGTTTCCATGGAAACCTCAAATCTCCGACCTCAGACGCCCAGAGCTGAAGATGAAGTGGAGGAGGATGACGAGGCCAGTGGCGCACTCACCATTTCTGAGCTTGTCTACAGGTCCATAGACTTTTATAAGAAATTATTCTGTGAATAACAGTCTAATCAACCATTTTATAATAACAGTGCTTTATAGCTTCATTCAGCCCATTGTTTTTATTTATCGACTCAAAACCTTGTATTTTAGGTTCCCTCAACTGTTCACATAGCAGACACCTGCTCTCAGTGAAAACTCTACTTTATATCAAAGACTAGATGGGTTACAAATATAATTATAATAATTATAATTATAATTATAATTATTTATCACCAGTAAGTAAAAAATGAGTAGTTTTCAGTAGTAGGTAACAGTGTAAGAGTCCATAAACGTGCAGAACACACAAAAAAACACGTGCAAATCCACTGTTTTCCTATGGCACAGAGCACTTGGCATGCACTGTTCTTTGAGTGTTGCTTTGACGTGCCAAACATCTTCATTGTTCTTCACAGCTGGTTCCCAAGCGCGGCGTGGCCCAGATGTTTGACCTGATAGAGCTTGCCTTGCTTTGTAGCAATATGTAACTCTGTGGTTCTCTATTTTGAGCTAAAACCTTTGCTAGATAAAGGAAAACAAAATGTTCCTTCCTCTTCTTTAGGTCCTCGTTCATTACTATTTTGTTTATAATAATGTCTCCTCTAATTGCGTTTGAATACCTCTCCTCCCCTCTCCAGCCCCTGTGCCAGCATGCTGCCCACCCCGGTGGACGACAGTCAGGGAGGCGTCGACTTGCTCTTCTCCTCTCCAGTCCAGAGCCCTGCCAGGCTGCTGAGGGAGCTCCATGCTGACCCTGACATCCAGGCCCAGCTGGAGGCTGAGAGGGAGCGAGACCGGGCCTATGAACGCACCCGACTCGCTGCGACAAGTCGAATGGGTGGAGTCCTGACCAGCAGCCTGCGCCTGCTGTCGTCCAATGAGAGATTCAATGCATGTGTGCTGAGCGTGGTCCGCTTTGTTGCCGTGGCAATGGGCGTCCTGCTTGTCACTGTGCCCACACTGCTGCTACTGTTGGAGTCGGACATCGACGTGTCGTTCCTCCACGAGATCCGCCAGACGCCGGAGTTTGAGCAGTTTCACTACGAGTATTACTGCCCCCTTCGGCGCTGGATCCTATGTAAGATCAGCATGGCCATGGAGAACCTCTGGTCAGACTGAAGGGGAAAAGACACTGAATGCAAAGAGGAGAGTGAGAAGGCACTGTTGGGCAACGATTATGCCCAATGTCTGTCTTAACATGTAATTTAATCTTTAATTCAGTCTTAACAACTGGTATCTCTTGAAACAAAGTTATGCCAATAGGATGAAATGACTTAACTTGTTTTTAAAAGAGTCCAATTTATTTTATGAGCAGGTGCAATGCATCACTTGTGAGGGCTAACAGAACTTTAGTAGGATGTTTGATTGAACTGTCAGGGTCCCCAGAAGGAAGATGCCTCTTTGTACAACAATATTTCTGAGTCAATTACACAAACAAGTAGATTTATTTCACCTTTTTGGCAGCATAATTTACTGTCTTGAAGACAAGAGAGACAAGGAAGAAATGATATTTTAATCACAGGATCCGATTACTTGTTAAGATAGACATTTTTGGCAGTGATGAACTTAAGAGAAAGAGGACAAGAAATTCTGTAGGTGTTCAAGGAAGAACTCATGGAAGGGAAAGATTGATGAAAGCAGAAAATGAAGGAAGTCATAAAGGGAGAAAAAGTAACAACAAGAAGAAAAGCAGTTGGTTACGGTTAAATAGAAGTTTCAATGGTCTGTTCACTCCTGATGCTGACAAGTTGATGCAAATATCACAAACCCTTCTGATTGGTTGTCATCCTCAGAGGAGAGCGCCCGATTGGTCTCAGGGCCTGTCAGTCATGACGGAGTGAGTGGGAACAGGACAGAGAAAGGGATTACTAATTTGTCACTGAACGCAACAATAGCCACAGTCAGAGGTACATTATATATATTTAAAAACAAAAGAGAATATTGATTATAAATACCAATCTTAAATAAGTTGTTTTTAATGTTTTGTACATTTTTATGTGATCCAGATCTTTCAGGAATTTTTCAGTCAGAGGATCTACTTTGATCTTATTTTGAAATTAAGAGTTTAGAAAAGATTACAAAAAAAAAATCAAATTTATTGATGTTTATCAGGGTGATGGGTGTTGAAAAATTTAAGCTATTTTTTAAGACTACCACCAATATTTGTTAACTTGGTAGCACCCTGTGTTTTTCCTACAGAGGCTATAGCACAAATCTTTTACACAGACCACAGATTACAACTGTTTCAGATTATGTGATGTCATTTTGGAAACAGGAGGGTGGCAGGAGAGAACCTTTGGTCTGATTGTGATGATAAAACATGTGTATTTTCCTGAACTTCTAAATGTCTTCTGAGCTTAATGTTAACTCATTAATTAAGGCTACAGGTGCATCTTTCACTGTGGTTTCAGAATTGAACATAAAATCTTTGAAGAAATGCTAAGGGAAGAAACAGTTACCTGTAAAGAAATGGGAAAAAGTCGCTGTATGGTAAATTTAACTACGATCTTGGACTTGAGGTGGGTCATGTCAGGTGTGCACTGTATATGGTTCAGTGGGAATTAGAGAGAAAGGATGGTACTTCAATCGGCCCGGAAGAACAGGTGTGTATAGTCCAACACGCTGCTGGTACATGACAAAGGATGGAACAAGTGATACATTTAATGGTCCAAATCTCTCATACAGGCCATTTTCTGGTATAGATGATGTCAATCAGGAGATAATTCACAGGTGTAAAACTTACAGAAGCAGATCAGTATTTAGGTCACTAAATCAAATTGGAAAACATTTGCAACCATTTCTTAGAAGATCAGTGATAACATGTTGAGCCTCCTTTGTTTATCATTTAAATATTTGCAGATGTTTAATCTGTTTAACAGAGACGGTATTTTCTCATTGTAATGTCATGTTGTCAGGAGTTATAGATGGGGAGGATGTTTAACAGTTATGTTTGAGGAATGTGATTTTTAGTAGATATATTATAAGGCTGTGTTCATGGACGTTCACTGTCGACATAGCCGGGGTTCCCAAAAAGTGTAGAGCCATGGAATCAAAGATGAACATTATCAAGGTTAAACCGAGGGGGAAGGAAAAATACAAATATAAAACCTTTAATTGGTACAGAAAAAAGATCAAGGATTGAACTGCAAGTTGTGACTTCATGCTATTTGTGTTGAAAGTTCTTTCATACAGTATGTAATTTTCTTTACTTTGACAGTGCACAAATGTGAGGTCACATTAGGAAATGACTTCTGTAACCTAATGACTTTACTTATCATTGGGCTAAATCAGACTCCAGTAGCCTAGTAACATTTGAAAACTTACAGCCATCACAGTGTGATTGTTCAGCATGCAGACAGTGCCTGTTAGTTATAGTATAGTGGCTCTGAAGGGGGAGAAGAACAGAGAGGTACAGAGATGAGAAATGACTTCAGATTAAATGAAAATATGTTATTTAAAAAAAAAAGAAGTTCTATTTAAAATGTAGTTTGATGTGGATCAACTTCTCAGGAAGGGGCATTAGCAGTTTATGTTCAAAATAAAATATGTGTGTAAGAAATACAAAAAAAAACAAGGAAAAAAAATGCATCTAATCACATAAACCATATAGTTTAGCCATAACATTCATACATGTCTTACTATTATGAATATCCAAACACTGTATGTATTTATACTGAGTCAGACATAAATATGGCAGCAGCCTGTCTGTGTTGTTGTAGCTTCATTTCACCCCACTACATATGCATCCATGTCTTTCTTATACAAATATCACGCAAAAAGTCCACACTGTTGAGAGCCAGTAACTGCAGTTCGGCCGTTGTAGCTGAACTTCCTTACTGCTTTATGACAGACAGAGACAGTTATGCCAATTGATAGATGAGAATACTATCAAAAGAACCTGATCTCTATCAGAACTCTCACTCAGTTTTCAGACTCTTACAAAGAACTGAGCTAAAGCTTTAAGGTTCATTATCAGAAATCGCTCTCCATACTCTTTGCAGGTTGGCTGCTACAGAGGCCACTGCAATGAACATTCACATTAAAGCCCTATCATTGTATTCTATTCTATTCTTTGTTGCTGCCTCGTATTATCAGCTGTGTTGTCATGTAACTCTGTAGACCTTATGCATTAACAAGCTTTATGCATATAGAAAATATGCAGTAACAACAGATAAACGCTTATTTGGGACAAAGCATTTATTTTCCTACTACAGTACCTGCACTGAGTTTTGATGCTGAAACCAAGCAAAGGGCCAAACCACTATGATGACGACGTTTGCATTTTACATCACAGACTCTGATAAAAAAAAAAAAAAAAAAAAAACAAATAAACAAAAAAAAAAAAAAAAAACAAACAAAAAAAACCAGCTTCACTGTAGTGGATGAGGCTGATCTGTGTGCACTGCTAAATGACCGCCGTGGTCCCATGACAGTTAACAGAGGTGGATATCATCATAAACTGCCGTCGTGTCTTCATGTGTAACTGTTGCTCCTCTAGTATGCACCTGCGCCAAAATACTGGAATTTTTCAGTGTAGATTTATGATTTAAAAAAAAGACTGTATAGAGTTCATGTACACAGATGTACAGACATAGTTTGTCCCAGGCGGCTTTTTGTCCTTTATTTCTGTGCTTCTCTCACTCTGTCACTTTTGCTGACCTCTCAATGCAAATTGCATGCCCTCATCTGTAAATACTGTGTCTATAGTTGTGGCAAAAAAAAAAACCCATCCGGGTAGAGATGTCCTTTCTTTCCTCCCACCGTATGTCTTGTCTGTGTAAAGCGATCTAGATATGGGCTTGGCTGTCTTGACCATCTTAGATGAATGCATGTTCTCTGTGTTTTTTACAAAGAGGAGGAAGGGAAGAGGATAATAGTTTGAGACGTTTAAGGCTTATCTCTCAATCAGAATTGGGCAACTGTTATCTGAGGCATTTAAAAAAACCTAAACACATCATGCTAATTGTCGCATCTAAGTAAAATTATTACAAAAAGGAAGACTTCTTGATGGAAAAGATAATTTTGCAACCTCTTAAAGAGCAGCTCTACAATTTTTGACTCGTCGGCTTCATTGTGCTTTTGCTGTGTGTGTGTAAACCATTAAAGCCAGATGCCAAATGCTTATGATAACACCTAAACTCATTGCTAATGGAGCATGCTATTAAATGTATCAATTATTTAGATGTTTAGTTTTTAAGATGTTCAAAAAAAAAAAAACGACAGAGAAAATGGAAGGTAAAGCTACACCTCAACTGATTGCAAACAACAGAAGGCCTTTCTGTGAAAACACAGATCCTTGGCTCCATGACACTGTAGCATTATAGTAGTTTGTAGCTCATTTATCAATAGCAGCCTTTATGAGTTTAAAAGGGAATTTAACCCCTTTGAGATTTAGCTCTTGTTTTGAGCTACTGAACTTACTAGTTCCTGCGTTTTACAAACAGCATATAGGTGGACAGAGAGTACAACTTTTGTTGCATGTACGTACATAATACTGTGATAAAAACATCATCAATATCACACACCAGTTGATGTCACATCTGAGGTATTATTTAATAAAATCCACAAGTTCCTGACATGAGTCAAGTATTTACAAACCTTAAATTTAATTACCGAAATTTAATTATCAGTAAAAAATAAAACTACTTTATAGACAACCAACCCCTGGAATTCAACTGTTACTCAACAGTCAATTACTGCTCATAATTAATTCATTTAAGATTTTAAATATTTGAACTCAGGTCTACTATATGCAAATCTATTGGACATCACATGGCATTGGAGGAAATTAAACTGTTGTTTACTATATTATTTTAGTGTTGTGTGGGCATGTAAAGTAGCAGATTCTCTTGCACGGTCACTTTGTTGATTTTGATTGTTTGTCAAACGGATTTGTTGTTTTATTAGTTAGTCTGATTGTTTGTTTTTTTATTTTCATTCAGTTTCTTTTAATAAGAAACTCTGGGAGATTTAGTTTAAGAAGAATATGTAAAAAGAAAAAAAATCCCTAAGTATTGACCCCCTCTCTTCTGGGACAACCAAGCCTTATGAACTTTGTGAAGTGAAAATTTTGAACGTTTGTATGTTAACAAAGAAAATATGGATTGTTTTATATGTTAATACTGCCACAATAAAGCTCCCTAATAAATATATATTGAAATGTGGGGCCAAAGGTTTGGATTATTTTACAGTAATTAGTATTATTGTGTGTTTATTAATTTTTTCACAAAAGTTAAAAGTCAAAGGTTTAATTTTGATACGTTAATTTATAATTATTCTAGTTATCGGTAATATCCCTATTAGTACAAATGAAAGTATGAAAAGATTAATGACGATTTTCAAAAAAAAATTCTCAAAGATTTGTCTCCCTCTTATTGTGTGAATGAGATATTGCAGTTTGTGTTGCTGTTTCTATGGTGATGTTTCTTTAAGCAACACAAGATTTCTGGGATAGAAGGATTGTTCAAACTTTTACTGTCAAGACCGAAGTCTATTCCTTGTTGGATGAGAATATTACTGAAAGACCTCCAGTAGACTCTGAATGGGAAAAGAATGTGAAATGTCCAGGGTAAGAGCGATTGTTCATTCTCCTAAACTGGATAAAACTGTGTCTTTTGTTTTTGTGGCATTAACAGAAAAAAATAAGACTGAAGAGATGATGTATTGCATGGTAATTTTTTTTTAATTTTTTTTTTGTTAAATTTAAGTAGTTTTGCTTCTTCTGTTTGAACAGGACAGTTTCAAGACATTATTGATACAGATTATGATGATGGCAAAGAAGAAGAAACTAGCCTGCATGAATGTTTGTGTAACTGATGCTAAGACAACCTTGGTTCATCATTTCTGAATACTAAATGAGAGCATATGCAGCGGGGAAAAAACGGAGGCCAAATACCATTAATATGTGACATCAGATGAACTTGAGAAGACTTTTAAAGCAATAAATCCAAATATGGAGACACATAATTCCAAAAGAGAGACGTGTTCTGTGTCTGAACCTCTGGGGGATACTGGGAACTGTAAGCAGGACATCAACCAGGAGCTAAACCTTCATCTTTTCAGTGACTCTCTCTTCAGTGAGCAGCAGAAGCTGAGACATGTCTTGGACTGGGCTCACAGAGTCCTCAGCAGTGGATCAGAGGTTTACCAAGAATTTTGCAGAGCCGACACTTTGATTTTGTCGGTTGATAAGGATGAAAAGAAGAGAGAAACAGAGGAAAGTTCACCTGCATATAAACATTCGTCTGCAGCAACTGACCATCGTTCAGTCTCCTGTCCTGCAAGTAGTAGTGATGTATTTGAGGGCGGTAGATGGAAGGTTTGGCAACTTAAACCACCGAATTATAAGAATAGTGAACAAAATCATTTCCTCTGTGCATATAAACCTCCTTTACAAGATGATCTCCACATTCCCCTCTTCTTTACCCCAGACAGAGATGAGGTAACTTGGCCTGAGAACAGAGAAACTGAAATTATGAAAAGTAAGGAGATGCAACATACCACCAACAAACAAACTCCCAGGCAAGACAACTGTGGAACAAGTACACTGCAGATGTCTTATCAAAGGCACCAAGCAAACAAATCTGGCAGCAGTGCAAATCAAACGCTTGCATCAGATGCTGGAACTTGCTTGAACAAAGAGTCCACATTATGCTGGAGCAACGCAATGTGTAAAAACAGCAAAGCATTTGGTGCTGTGAGCACCCGAAATCCATTACTTCAAAGCAGCAATTCCAGAGATATAACTTATAAAACAGCTGTAGCTCAGTCAAAAGGAGAAATGTCAGAAGTTCAAAAGGAACCGATAATAGAGGCTGAAGGGATGGCAGGAGTTAAGAAGGAGAAAATAGGTGCCAGGTTGGGGGGAAATGATGGAAAGATGCGTAAAGAATGTGAATCCAGCTCAGTTTTTACAGTATATACAAATGGTAATATGAGACACACAGAGCCAGTGCTAATACCTGGACAGAGAGCAGACCCCCAGGCTGCAAAGACTGCAAACCCTAGCTTCACCTGTCGCTTGAAAATCCCATCAAATTTAACTGTATATGAGCAGTACCAGCTCTGTGTCGATCGACTGCATAACCTCAGAATGAGCAGGAGTCAACATATCAAAAACGGGAGGAAGACACCTAAGGAAACTGCAGCACCCGTTGAAGCATCTTGCTTTGAATTTAACTCTTCCACTACAAATCCTGATAATTTAAAACATTTCAACAAAGCAAGAAGCAAAAGGGTTAGAGCCACAGAGGAGAGAAGCTCAGAGGGCATTAATAAAAACCAGGATAAAACCACTTATAAAAGATACGGGGTGACACTTATTGAACGTGCGGAGATCAGATGTTGTGACGACTTGACTGTGAAGAAAAGCAGACCTTTGTGTCAGAAAAACACAGTGAAAGTCTACAAACAAGTGGATTTTATGAGGAGGACTGCAGAAGTAATGACCTCAACTGATAAGGGTGTTTACATACCTGTGAAGCACTTGAGGGCTGCACCTGATGATGTTTCCAGTGTGGAGGAGAGTGCTGCATTCACTGCTAACTCAGGTACTGAATATCAAATATGGTGTAAACTTTAATTACTATAAAGTTAGCTATTGTTTAAGCTCAGAGAAATCTGAAGTTCCCAGCCACTGACTAGTTTTTGCAGTTTTACAGGCCGGGTAAAAAGGCAGACCTATTTTTACCCAACAAAAGTATATATTTTTTCTGACTTTTCTCTCATATTTGTCTTGTTTCTGATGAAATACTGGATACTTTCACACAGAAATTTGTACACACAGCCAAATTGCCATTTTTGTGTTTATGTGATTTTGTAGGCAGAAGTAAAAGTTTCAAAAGATGTTTTATGTCTAAACTAAACTGGAAATCCTAAAAATATAACCTTGAACCCCTGAAAGAAAATGAATATATAACTTGATGTTTTCTTGTACAGGTTCAACAGCACACATTGTTGTGGACAACGCTGACTGTAAATACTGTGTAAGAAAATCTTTGCATCGCTTTGTTTATTACGTCAAAAATCTACAAACAATTTGATCACATTTTTTGAAACTGTACTGTTACAATACAAAATGTTACAATACTAACTCTAAAGGATATGATTTCCACAGGTCCAAGCCTCTAATGTCATGTGAAAACTATGACAGTGATTTTAATGTTTTCACAGTGATTGAAATTATGATACATTTGTGTTAAAACAGGTTCCCTGTTTTCTATCAAATATTTTTCTGTCTGCCTCAGGAGTTACAATGTTAGTTTAGCACTAACCATATAAATTTGTATTGTTGTTGTTACCCCTCTCAGCCAGCAGGTGCCCCTGTAAGTGACAGCTGGCTGCATCTGCCTGATGAGGTGTGGCTGTACATCCTGTCTCTGCTGCCTCTCAGTAGCCTGTGCAGAGTGTTGCAGGTCTGCAGCCGCCTGCACAGGCTGGCCACTGATCACACGCTCTGTGAGTCGTCCCGCTGCACTGTGAACCCTTCTCACTTGAAAAAAAAGGGGCTGCAGTTAGTTTCCTTTCATTTATTTGCGTACATCGATCAACGTTTCTGGCAGTTGGCATATTTTCAACCATTAAAGTGAGGGTTAAAAGTTCCAAACAGACGACCAAGAGACGCCACAAAGACATCAACTACAACAAAACGAGCCTTCTCAGGACAGTACACAAGCAAAGAAAGGTAACCGTAAATGTCAAAGCATTAGTACAATGATATAGCAACAGTATCCCCCATTCAGTACATGCAGCTATGCAATCAGTGCAAAGCACCATAATACAGCCAAGGAATACTAATTATAGTAATTTTTCACATATGTAGACAGGTAGAGCAGCAAAAAGCAATAGGACATAAATAAAATATTATAACCAATGTTTGTCTAGATAAAATGTAAGAAAATGAAATGTAAGAGTTTACGAGTTATTAGAACGGTAAAATCATACACCTAACACGTCAAAAAATCTGAAAGATGTGTGGTGCCCTGAACTTTCCACAGTAGCACCACATGATGTGTTCCCATGATGTAAGTCCTTCCAGTGCAGCGGTGCACTGTACCACTCCCTAGACAAACATACAGTTAGATAACCCAGACCTGAACCATCACATGTTCTCATAGCTGTACACACACACTGTAGGTCAGAGCCAAAGTCTTGGGTCACCAAAACAAGTTTACATACTCAACATAAAATGTAGGTTTTTTATTTCTCCTTCTCTGTTCACAAAGGGAAAACTCTGAGGGTTGAAAACTCCACTCTGACGGAGCAGTGGTTGCTTTTCGTGGGCAGAGGCTGTCCTCGCAGCCTGTGTCTGCACAACTGCAGCGGCCCGTCTGTCACCTCCTGTGGGCTGGAGACGTTGTTCACTTTGTGCCGAAATTCCCTGGAGGTAAAATAAATCAACAATCGAAGTCAAGAGATTGCTTTGTAAAACAAGTCATTTTTGTATCGTAATGTGGGGGAACTTTATTGATTAGTTGGAGCAAAGAAAAGCAAAGAAAAGGGGAACATTTGGTACAGGATCTGATTGCTTTCCATCACGTGAATTTACAGCGCTGACCTTAGGTATCTTCAAGTTGGATCATACTATTCTAATCAGTAGGCCACTGTGCTGACTGTGTGTAATGCAAAACCAAAAGAAATGTGCCATTGAGATGCATTTTCTGTTTTTTGACTTTTTAAAGTTTTTTTATTGACCCCACATCCTGAATGCACCTTCTTGCTTTCAGTGCAAACATAACATATGAAAGTACAGTACATATGGTGTAAAATGACCACAAAGAGACACATCTTTTTCAGTCTGGGTTTCTTGCTTCTATGTGAGAGGGGTCTTCTACATAGCAGTACTTGGAGCCCTCTGGCTCATAATCCATCGATGTATAACATACATACACTTTCTTAGATAGAGAAGACTACAGACCGCACTACGCTGTGATCCCTGCAGGTCTAGAACCTGCTTCCTCTTGGACTGGATGGATCAGGCTGTATCAAATTGACGTCGTCAAATTCTTAATTACAGGAAGTCAAGGTCACAAGTTGTACTGGTCCTAGTCTCCATGGTGACCAGATGCTGCTTCTGATTGGTCAGCTGTGTGATCATGTGACCAGTGTGGACATGAGCTGGAGCGGAGCAACAGACACAGGAGTGAAAGCTCTGAGTGACGGCTGCGCGGGGTCGGTTTCACAAATACACACACACACACACTATCTCACACACACATACATACAAACACATGCATACACATACATACACAATCACACAAACACACACGCACACACGCACACACATACACGCACACACATACACACACAATCACACAAACACATACACACGTACACACATACACATACACACAATCACACACACATACACACAATCACACACAAACACACACACACACACACACAACTTTTTTGGTCACAAATGATTCTACTAGATCTTAAACACCCTCATCGCAGATATGCAGAGTTGGGAACTGGGTGGACAACTACATTATGACAATGTCATTCAGTATCAATGCTTCATTTATCCCTCTTCAGGTTTAGGCTAAAATCACTTGTCCTGAACGGCTGTCATGTCACTGATGACCCACTAAAGAAACTCATCAGGAGACACAAAGAGAGGTCAGAGTACCTTCCTAGCCTTCCTAATTATTTATATACTGTAGAAGCATAATGTTACTATAGCCTGTACTATACTATAAGCCTATGTGGATGTCAAGATGCATGAGACAAGGTATTTGCATATGTGTATTGGTATGTTTTCTTGTCTTTGTTTAGCCAGATCTGATTTATATTTCATATCTAATCCAAATTTGGATTTACCTGTTTTTATGTTGTTTTTTTTTTGTTTTTTTTTTTTGTCCTTTTGTGATTTTCGCTTCCAATTTTTCAATTTCACCTTACAAGATACATCATTTGTACCTAGTTTTGTTAACATTAAGGGAAGAGTTCATCTCAAGCTGTCAGTGTAGAGCAGAGGGTGGCTCTACTCAGGCTGTAGCTGTAGCCGACACTGTTCAGCAGTGCACAAAGCAATGGGGATTTAGGTGGATGTGCAATGGCAACATCATGTCTCATGTGGTTTGAGACTGTATTTGCTGTTGAATCGTCCTGCCAGAAAATGTCTTGGTTCACTTCCTGAAGTAGATTTGACAATCACATTTGCATTTTAATTTTCAGCCTTTTTAGCAGATAAACCATCCAGATAAAATCAGGATGTGCAATCGTCCATTTGTTTCTGTTTGTGTCTGTGTTTTCACATTAGTCTGTGCAGGTTGGAGGTATTTGGCTGTCATCTCCTCACTCCATCCTGTCTACAGACAATATACGAGGTAATATATTTTTTAAAGTAATCAAAAGCAATTAACCTTGTACAGCAGAGCATTCTGTGGTGTTTTGTTTTGTTTTGTTTTTTTACATCATGTCTTTATATCTTTTCTCAAGGAATGTATATTTTCTAATATAGCACAATATGTTTTCCATTACATTTACAGTATGTACAGTTTCTTAATTTCTATGTTCTAGATGTGTCCTGGCCTAAAGCATCTTAACATCGGACAGGTGCCTAAAGTCAACGCACGTAGTCTCACTGTATTGACATCACAGCTCGCATGTCTCATTTCCCTCAATCTCACTGGACTACAGGCGGTGAGTTTGAGATTTAACTAAACTCTTGGCATTAAAATATTGTATCTATGAATTTTAAACCAGAAGGCTGCATCCGGTTTTCACTCTAACAGGTTACTAATGCCACAGTGGAAACTTTGCTTCAAAACTGTATCAGACTTCAGAGTTTGACCCTCGGTTCCTGTCCTGGAGTCACGAACCTGACACTGCACAACATCAGCAAATACACACCTTGTATTAGGTACAGACACACATGTACACACAGAAATTGTAAAGTGAAGGAATTGCTGTGTCTTTCATTAAGTGACAAGAGATTTAACCTAACCTAAAACTAGTTTTATCAGTAATTGAAAGTATGTAAACTTTCTGTTGTGTCAGAAGGGTTTGTCCCTGTAGAAGTACTTGACTAGTGTGGTCTTGACAGTTTACAGCTTTAGCATGTGTGCGTCTGTTCGAATGTGTGTGTGTGTGTGTGTGTGTGTGTGTGTGTGTGTGTGTGTGTGTGTGCGTGCGTGCATGCGTGTCAGATCTCTGGATATGAGTGACTGTAAGGCGATAACAGATGCAGGTGTTCAGTCTCTGGCTCTGGGATGTCGAAGACTTCAGCAGCTGGATCTAAGCTCCACTGGTGCAGGAAACAGAGGGTAGGACACACTTTAAACAACTCACTCAGCTGTGATATATATATCTGTGTGGTTGTATGTGTTGTGCCATATGTGATGGGCCAGTGGTGGAATCTTTCATGATCTCAAAGATCTACTGACAGTTTTTTTAAATGGATCAAATCTATTTTAACAAAAAACTCTTTTTGGACCACGGTGTGCCGTGTTGTTGCCCCATCTCCTAATATCAGCAATGAAACTGATGAGTAGAACATTATAATAACTTACAGAAATTATGTGTGTGTGTGTGTGTGTGTGTGTGTGTGTGTGTGTGTGTGTGTGTGTGTGTGTGTGTGTGTGTGTGTGTGTGTGTGTGCATGTGTGACAGGGTGACTCTGCTGTCCAACTACTGTAGTATGCACCTCCATACTGTCAAACTCAATTTCTGCCGCATCACCTCAGAGAGTATACTGAAGCTCTGCGGACGCTGCAAGAGGTAAACACACACACAAAAACACACACACACGTACGCACAGATGAATTTTAGTCAGTATTTGTCTGTATTAATTTTAGAGCAGATTGAACAGTCTGATAACTCTATGAGACCATCTATGAGGGGTCACTTTACGGTGTACAATCAGCTCTTTGACACTCTTAAACTGCGTTTTGCTCTTGGCATAGTTAAAGGTCAACACCTCTCCAGTGCTGTTGCTTTAATTTCTAACGAGATTATAACATCTCAACAGCTCTTAACCCTGTTGTGTAATATCACTTTTTTAAAACAGCGCTGTAGCAAAGCCGCTGACAAAACTGATTCTTTATTTTCAACTGCAAAGATTAGAGCAAGTTTACTGCTAATGACCAAAGGGAACATGAACACACATTTACTATGTAGGTATTAAGTGTAGCTGCCTGGGAATTCTGTTAGTCAAGGCCTAACAGAATATGCTTGCATGGATACACTTGTATCTGCCTTATACTTACAATACAGGAATATCTTAGAAGATCATGCTAGTGTGAAAACATTCGTGACTGTCACAACTAACACACACACTAAAGGAAACACATTTGCATGCTGAGAACTTTAACTGGCATGAAACTCAGACATCACAATTATCAAACGCTGTGTAGGATCCATTTCCGTGATGATAATATAAATGATCACAATAAAACCTTTCAAAACTGCCAACCATGAATGTAACAACCAACTGTTTCATGTGATTTCTTAGAAAATAGAGACAGATCAGCTGCTAGCAGTTTAATTGTGGGAGCTGAACTATCTCTACATATGCAACCCCTACTACCAACAACAAACATCTAATTGCAGGAGAAAGGCGTGATAATGTTGTCCCCGTAGCAAGGAAACCTAAAAAGCACCATAACATATATTTAGCGCAGTCACACTTATTTGCTGTGTCCGTGTTCTTCTCTCTTCAGGTTGAAGGTGCTCCATCTCTATGGCTGTGCTGGTATCCCCACAGAAAGGGAGATCAGAGAAGTTAACACTTCAGTTAAAGTTTATCCTCTGCCCACAACCACCTGTACACAACCGATACACACAGATATACACAGAACATCCAAGAGCAAGACGTAACAGAGTAACAGTAGGTAACCTTGAAAGAAATACAAATAAAGAAGCAATAGACTTTTAATTGCATAATATTGATTTCTGTGGTATTACAGTAATGGACTAAATGAAAGAGAGAATTATTAATTATGTTCAGATATTAATTTAAAAGAAAAAGCATTTGAATGTATCGGCATGCATCCGACTGTATGTGTTTGGAGTTGGATTTTAGTCTTTGAAGGTGTTTCTTGACTTTTTCTATTTTTGATGAGGCCTATTTATGTTTTGACATTGAGAATTCCTTATCTAACCTGTTCAGTCAGAAAACAAAAAGTTATTTTGTCCACTTGAAACTCCTGCAGATCCCAGCCACACTGTTTCCCTCTATTTGGTTTACCTCAAGGGCTTATTCCAGTTGGTGACAGTCATGGCTTTAATAGCATTTGTAACACCATCTTTAAGGTTGTTAAAAAATGGGTTTTTTTGTCGAGAGTGTAAACAAGTTTAAAAAAAGACTGCGGTAAGAAGAGCAAGGAGGATATAAAAGTGAGGTAGCCGATGCATTGAGACCAATTCTAGAACTTTCTTTTCAGCGATGGGATTTTTTCCAGACATGGAGCAAAATGTTTTGCTTGCTCCCACCTAACAGGTGGCTTCCAGCCATCTCTCGCTCTCACCAAAAAGAAATATAATGTTAAATTTAATTAATCAAAATTTAATTTGACTTTGCTGTACAGTTAAAATTCAATTGCATTTGGCTGTTTTTCCTAACACTTTTTTTGTAATTATCTGCAGTTGACTGTAACACCCTTGACTTAAACAGATGTTTACTTCATGATTTGAAACCTCTTCTTTTCATTGACACTGAAAAGCAAAATTATGGCATCAGCAAAGGGTATGAGTGAGGAAGAACAAAAGCGCCTATGTTCGCTCTTTCAAGCCTATGATGTGGATAACTCAGGCCAGATAGACAAAAATGAATTCTATACCATTTGCCGGGAGCTCCGTGTCCCATCCAAAGAAGCAGACAGCATATTCAACTGCCTGGACGTCGACAAGGATGGCAGCGTCACTTTAGAGGAGTTTATCAGTGGTTTCAAAGAACGACACTGGCAGGAAGAAGGCGAAGCCAAAGCAGCGGAGAAGCCCTCCTCAGCTGTGGAGTTTTCAAGCAATGAGCATGTCATTTCCAGGTGAGAGATGAACAGTCGCATGTGTTATTTTAAACAAATGTGTAAGCGCACTAAATGGTAGATTACAGGGGGTGTACTCTGCTCGGTCCATTGTATCACTTTTCATGTTTTGGCCTGAAGGTTAGTCGCTTCGAGAAAGAGATTCATGAGTGTATCAGATGCCAAAACATTGCATAATGGTTTTTTTTTTAAACTCTGGAAAGGTATCACCGCAGCAACTACTTTATCCCAAGGTTTATTTGATTGCAAGGTGAAGAGCAGAAATACTGAATGATTATCGTCCTGCTGAACGACACTGCATTTTGTTGCAGCAAAAGTTGCGTTTTGAATTTTGTTGCTCTGAATGCAGCCTTAATTGGGTTTTGTCACATTTTTTACAAAGCTAGATTTCCAACCAGCGGCCCCATGTTCACCCTGTGGCAATTAATTTGTGATCATTAACTAACTGATCTAATATAAACTCAGAGAGAAAGAGCCTCAGGTTGACTCAAGGTGAGATTTGTGCTTGATCTTAGACTCGGTCTTGTAAAGGGGGCCCTGTACCGGAATGTAGTTTTGATGCCTATAACATATCAGTTGATATTGTGTATTTTACATTGTGTATTTATTTTAAAAAAAAAATATCCATCTCATCAGTGCATATCTAAACTAAGTGGGGGACACAAGAGGTTTAATAGGGGCCTACAGTGTCTCCCAAGGGTTCAGTCTGGGCTTGCACGGCTAAGGGGTGTTGACACCAGTTGAAAACAACAGGGAGTCCTGTGACAGGGTTAAGATTTTTAAATACAAGTTCAGGATCTTTCATCCTTTTACTGTAAATGCAAGTTAAATGCAAGACACTGATATTGTAATATATATATATATATATATATATATTTGTTTCAGGCTCCAGGGCCTGCTGTGGATATAGCCCTTTCAGAAGATAAATGAGCTAAAACAACTCAGTATCATTGTACTGATTTATACAGGAAGGACAAAGTATAAATGTAAATTTCACAAATTTGTGAGTGCAACATTTTGTGCCAATATGTGCATAAAAGGTCTCCTGCATAAAAAACAGGTTGGAAGGTTATTGAGGCTGATGATCGCTGGTTCTCTGGTTTATTACCTTAATTCAATCCATTACAGTCTCTCCCCCACAAGGGAAGCACTTTGCTCTGGCCTGAAGCCCAGACCTTTATTACTGAGGAGAGAGAGAGGGAGGAGTGAACACACACACACACAGAAACACACACACACACACACACACACACACACACAAAAACACACACATACACACACACACATACACACAGGTACCGATGGTTGGTGCGTTACCTGAGAGGGACACAGCAGCTGTTCTGTTCGTCTAAGTGGCTGAAACCGACAGAAGGAATATTCGGTGTAGACAACGCAGGAGCGGGAGTTTGATGAACTGAGCATCGAAACTGTTTAAAATGGATGAACTCGGTCCGTTTTATTGCCCAGCAGCTGTGGAAATGTTTGGATAAGACACGTCCGGAAGTCGGGAGTTTTACTTTGCGTTTTGTCGGTGTCCCGAGAATAAAACAACAACAGGAGCAGCAGCAGCAGCAGCAGCAGCTCCGGGTCTCCTCGTCTCGTTGGTCACCCGAACCCCCCTGAAACGTTTCCCGTTTTCATATTTATTTAGGATTTTGTTTTGTTTGTTTTTTGTTTTGTTTTGTTTTTTTTTTTTACTGTGTTTTTCCAGCCAGCCGCATCCATCCATCAAGGCTATGAGCGCGGAGGAGCAGGACCGGCTGCGCTCCCTCTTCCGCGCCTACGACGTGGACAACTCCGGCCGGATCGAGAGACGCGAGTTTCTCACCATCTGCGCGGAGCTGCGGGTGTCCGCGGCCGAGGCGGACGGCATTTTCTCCCGGCTGGACGTGGACAACGACGGGACCGTCACCATGCTGGAGTTCATCAGCGGCTTCCACCACCGCTACGGGGAGGACGCGGGGTCGGACGGCGGGGCCGTGTCCGCGGCCTGGGAGGACTTCGAGAGGAAGCTGGGCGAGCAGGCCCGGTTCATCCCCAGGTGAGGGCGCGCACCTGTCGGCCCGGGCGGCCGGGGACGGCTGCCCCGGCGGCGGCTGGGTGTTTTGGGTTTGTCTGGCTCTTTTGTTTGTTTTTTAACATCTGGAAATTCCCAGGTGATATTAACGTGTTCAACGTTGGCAGAGAGACCTAAGTGATCTCCTCTGGCGAGTCCACGAGTTATATCATTGCAAGAGGCTCTGAAAGAAATGAGAAATCTGCTCTGCTTTGACCTCCCGGGTCAAAGGTCAGTCATGTAAAAGCATTTGTCTCGAGTGTCTTTTTGCCTTCTCCTCAAGGCTTCTCGTTACAACCCAGGGGGCAGATGAAGAGGTTTCCATCTTGTCCCCTGTGCATCTCTTACAGTTCATACATTATCTGAGGTTCAGCAGCAGCAATGTCCCGCAGTTTCTAACTCAAATGTGAGAGTGAGACTGGAAACGGAAAATCGATTTTTTGATAAATTAATAATCAATTAAATCATTTTTCCAGCCAAAGTTCTATACATTATCTGGCTTTTTTTAACTGAGAGGGTTTTTTTCTGCTTCTGTCTGTTTTGTATGATTATAAGCTGGCTGTCTTTGGGATAAGGCCTTTCTGGGAAACTGTGATGGAGATGTTCCACTATTTTCCAAACAATAAATCAAATATAGAATAGTAAATAATTTAATAGGTAATGAACGCGATTGTTTTTTGCAGTTCTAAAAGAATCAGAGAGCTTTAGAGAAGTTTGTCTTCTGTCCGATTAATATAGAGAATTATCCTCTTATCTCTGGTGTACACATCTTTTCAAGGTATAACCCACAGGTCTAACAGTTAATATAGTTAACATCTAATAGAATCTTTACTCAGATGATTATATGCATCTATCTTCTAATTTAACATTTTTTTTCTAGATCTTTACCTAAATCAATTTTCTCAGTGCCAGTAAAAGTGGAGAGATTAAACCCTTTTGAAACTATAACCCTACAATCAACCGTATTTGTCATCTGTATCTGAACTGGAGCCAAGTTATATCCTTTACACCAACCAAGACTATTTTTAGAAAGTGTTTCTTCTTCTCATTTCAGAGTTTCTAGTGGATTACTTTTTCCACTTCACATGACAAACCGGAAAGAGAATTTAAATATCCACGTTGTGTTGAGGGTTTCTAGAGAGAGTCCAAAGATTAGAGCTTGCTGATAAAGTTGAAATAAATAATAGGATAATAGAATATCTTTCGACTAATGTTAAATATAATGATGTTGCAAATGTTTCGAAAGTCAAATCCAAAATTGATGCTCAGTGAAATAAACTGAGACAGTATTGCATCATTAGACTTTTACTGGATACCAGTATTGATCAACTTTCTGCTTCATGACTATGAGGTGATATACTGCGTCAGTGTTTTTCCACCTATGATATTCGTTATTGCCTTCTTTGTGATGTTTGCTGTTTGAAAGGCTGTGGGAGTATAATTTACAAGGCTTTGTTTCCTGGTCTGTGTCAGCCTTTATACACCAAACCATGTACATGTGACAGAAGTAGCCCCTCTTTTAGGTTGTCGGAGTAATTCTTCTGTTCACAATTATCTCTCTCTGTGTCACGTTCACTCTCCTCCATGGTCTTTGTATGAAAGGACCCGCTGACTGTTCACATAACAAGCAGAATAGATATCAGCTGAAGCTCACATAAAGATCTTAGTGTCTGCGATATGAGCCTATAGACTTTAAATTAACTTACAATAATGTCCTTTAATCCAATCATACGTTTCTGATTTTTATTCTTATTAAGCTTAAAATTATACATGTAAAACTGATCTCACTTTTCACTGGCAGCTCACATTTCTTGACATCTTACTTAGAGCCACACATCAAATCCCAATACTTTGCTTCTGGATAAAAGGTGCAGATTCATAACCTGAATTGTTAGACCAGATAGTTCTGGGTTTCAAATCAAAACTTTTATTTTGGAAAAGTTCTTGCACAGCTGCTTGTGTTTAGACTGCATCTTCAGGCCCACCTGTTTGTGTTCGTTTGTATATAATATCTTTTGTGTGTGTGTGTGTGTGTGTGTGTGTGTGTGTGTGTGTGTGTGCATGAATATGTATGTATGTATGTGTGTGGCCCCTCTGGGTCAGCCATGGGACTTATCCTCATGCTGCTCCGCTGTGGTATCGGGACATTGATTGTCACAGTGGTGCCGTCTGGTAAATGCACCCTCTCATCCTCAGACAGTTGAAGTTGCTGCTTCAATAGTCAGCTGAGAGATGACAGCTAAAAAAAAAAACAGCACACAACTCACTTCACAGAAACCTCTGTTTTCAAGGGGATGAAAGAAGATTTTGTGTTTGTAGAAGATAGACACATAGAGAGTAATGTGCATTTTGTTTTACAATAATCAGTCTCTCAGCTGAGGCAGTGACTAAAATGATAACGGATAAGACTGTGCACTTAAAAATGATTCCTCTCTACAAAGTGACTTAAAAGATGCCCTCCGTGCTTTCGAAATTTAGTTTGGTCCAACTTAGTTTTTAAATAATCGACAAATAATGTTTCTGGACGCTCTTTTCAGTACAGTATATGTCTTTCTTTTTTTCTGAAACACAGATGAAAGATTGTTTGTGATTGCATTTCCCATCATCAAACAGCCAAGGATACACACCTCCTTAACAGACAAGGGACGGCTTATAAATTTGTGCTTGAATACAGGGAATTGTGTATAGTAAATGCAAATAGCAGACACAGGGGAAAAAAAAGCCAGGGCTGTGCCGTGGCCAGAAAGAGGAAAAAAAGCCTGATAGACCTTAAAGACTTTATTAGGATCCAGTAACAGTATTTTAACACTTTATGTTCTTGAGAAGAAAGGGCAGCAAACGGGTGTGTTCAGCCTTAGATTACATCAACTACTTCCTTGCAAATGCTTCTGTTTATGTCTGTTTATCTCTTACATTTGCCATTCTGACATTGAATTGTTAGTGCATGTTTATGTTTGTTTCTTTTATGGTCATAACTTGCTGCGAGCACTGTGTCGCCATGAGTCATTTACAGGCAGGCAGCAGTGTCTATATGCTCAGCCAGTGGGTCCTGTCTGAAAGCAAACACACACACACACACACACTCTGTACACTTATATGACCCCCTTTTACCACTGCGCAGTGTCACAGGACACTTTATCACGATAATGGCCTCAGAGTGACGTGCACTGGAGAAACTGTGGGATTAAGTTCCACATATTGAGGTCAAGTTTGCACTGACACATCCTTATGGGATCTGTATTTTATGTCAGGTTGTTATGGAAAAAAACTAATTTAACTGCAAACAAAGCGAAACAAAGACAGCATCAGAAGTGGTAACCAGAGCTTTTGGTCTGTTTCAAATTGCATTTGGGAATTTAAAATGGCAGCTTTCGCATATTTACCAAAATATCATGCATTTGACTAAATCTTTAACTGATCCCTTGTAAATATAAAATGAGTAACTTATACAGCATATGCCAAAGCTGCCCACAAAGCTGACATTTTACTTGATAGTTTAATGTTGCTAATTTCAGATCCTCAAGTAAAACAGATAACCAGAATTCTTCTTTAGTCAGTACATCAGTATTACAGTACAGAAGATGATGTCAAATCCTGGTTTTCTTTCAGGCATGAACAAGCAGCGACGTTGTACCAGAACATCAGTCTGACCGAGCCCAGACTGATTCCTCAGTTTGAAAAAGTCATCATAAACTTCACCAAAGAGATCAAACAGCAAAACTCAGAGATGGAGAATCTTGCTTTGGCCATCAAACGGTGAGATCTGCACAAACACAAACGCCCACGCAGACAAACTAACACACATACACGCACGCACACACACAAACACACCCTTTGCATCCTTTAATGATAACGAATAACAAAGGTTTTTCATTCATCATCGACATTAAACAGCATTGCAGATATTTTATGAGAATACAAGCACCTAAGTTTAAGCTCTGTTTTCTAGGGTAATTACTGGTTTCATTAAAAGACATGAAAATTCAGGAAAATTACCTTCAAAGCTGCTGTTGAAGTAACTCTAACAACATTTGATGGAATCATTAAAGTTTCAGTAATGGTAAATGTATAATTCTTGGTTTTGATGTTAAGAAAAATACAATACAGATTCATCATGAGCTGTCAGCGAGCAATGAATGCTCATATGCTCCGATTTTATTTTTTTTCCAACATTCCAGCATCATTCAGGCCATGCTATTTTAAACGGCTCTAAATTGGCTTCAGCTCCCCCCCGACTGTGCACAAGAAAAGCCAGTGCACAGCAGATACAATGGATGGATGGAGGTCGCTGGAGCTCAGTGACAATATGCTGCTGTTGTTGTTGTTTTGCAGAGCACAGGACCAGGCATCGATGCAGCTTAGTGAGATGGAGGAGGAGATGGACCAACGCATTCATGCTGTGGAGAGAAAAACACAGGAGAAGGTGGGACTCTCAAATTCAGATGCAGATATAAACAGGACTTTGTGATTTTGTCTCAATGCCGCGGGTCAGCTGCCATGTTATGTTTCGTCCTCCTGAGTTTTTTTAGAAAGCGAGATAATCAGGGTGTGTTCGTTTGACCCTGCCCTGATGTCAAACAAACACACGTCTGATTCAAACTCAAACTCGCCTGCTGATCAGATGGATCCCACAACTCTGTGGATCCCAGATATAAAACAGTAGATAGACAGAGGTGCTAGAGCACATTATAGCCTCCAGTATTTAAAATGATAAGACTATACTGTACATATGTGTGATGATAAGGATTGGTGGAGTGTGGATTAAAATAATAATCTATAAACTTCATTCTCAGGTTGTACCATTGTGATTCCAGAAAATGTTTTACTGTGCTTTTAACCTCTGGCAAACCAGAACTTTTATGCCAACTTTTGTGTTTACCTGTCGATAATCTTAGGCTGAATTAGCCCCATTATAAGATCATGTGAGTTGAGGTATCAAACATAGATAATAACTGTCAACGAACATCCAGATATTTTATCCTGTCGATTTGAGCTACACTGCACTGCCACATATATAGAGCCCGATCCAACAGACATCCAAGCAGGATAAAACAAACTATGAAATAATGCTAGGATGCTTTTTTTGGCAGTTTGTGTATCAATAAACTCAAGTGTGTGTTTTAATGATGGTGAAACCGGTGTTAAAGTTCTCAAATGAAGCACAGTTGTGCAACAGAATTTTTCTTAGCCCAAAGATATTTATGAACCAATCTGGTAGATAGACCCATTGTCCTGGTTTCCCAAAGAGTTTTTCAATTTCACTGTGAGAAGTGAAATTAAGGGCAGGGAAGGAAGGTATTTGAGACAATATATGCAATTCTTTGTTTTGCTTAAAACAGTTAAAAAAACACAACAAAAATTTATTTGATTTTATGTAAGTCAAGTCTTTCTCAGGTCAAATTTTTGAAAAATTGTCGCTACATCCTTGTACAGAATAAACCAGAGGACTGACCCTGTGGCCCTGTGGTCACATCATTGGAGTCAGCAACAATGTGGATGACATTTTAATATTTTAACATCAGTTGCCATATTTGAAGTAAAGTGAGTTTTCTTGCCATGGCAGCCTATGTTTTAAAACTTTTCTAGCTGCCCCCCCCTTTTTTTTTCCTTTTTTTTGAAAGTTGGAAATATTTCCATGTATCTAAGTGAAAGAAATGAAATAGATAGTCAAGGAGGTTATGTTTTTACCTGTGTTTGTTTGTCCAGATTACACTAAGACTACCAAACCAATTTGCACCGAACTCAGTGGAGTGATGAGGCATGGTCCTGGGAAGAGCCCATTAAAGTTTGAGGACGATCCGGAACATTTACTATGAATTAGTATTTTATTTTCCTAGGAGTCTGGTGCTTGTTGTTTGACATTGGCATGGTCCGCGCTGTCTGAGCGTCATTCTAGTTTCACCTTTCATTCTAGTATACCTTTTCACTTTATCTTTGGTCCTGATGTTTCTTTTTAAGCCTGGCCACGCAGGAACATAAACTCTGTCTTATCACACATGTGTGTGTGTGTGTGTGTGTGTGTGTGTGTGTGTGTGTGTGTGTGTGTACATATAAGATTATGTAAGTGTACTCTATTTACTCAGGAGCTGCTGTTTATTTTGTCTAAAAAAAAAAACAAAACACAAAATTAGAGGGCGCTCAGCTGTATTCTCTCACAGTGTAACATTTACACAGTGATGTTCCTATGTTCTCTTTCAGAGAGGAATTTATTTTTGGAAACTGTAGATGGACAGTTGCTGATATGCTTATCGATTACCCAGCACTCTAAAGTAGCCCAGATTAATGTGTCACAGATATGACCTAACTGTAGAGGGAGCAAACACACACACACTCACTCACACACACACACACACACACACACACATATATATATATATATATATATATATATATATATATATAAACTTTTTCATAAAATGATATCACACAGTGTTATCTAATTATTTGATTTTGCATTTGTACATGCGTTTGTGCAGGAGAAGAAGCAATCGGAGGCTGCACTGAACGAGTTACGAAGAAGTTTTGAAACTGAAGTGTGTGAGCTTCAGTGTAAGATCCAGAAGATGCAGATGGTAAATATACTACCTCTTTGACTGCACTCCAGTTTCACCATACCATGGGTTAATGGTGTGTCCGTATACAGTTTCGCGTTCATGTTTACAACCGACTTCCTGTGCATTTAGATTTTGTCTTAAATAAATCAACATCATACCAACACCATGTGACTTCATGAACAGAGCAGCTTATAGTAGTAAAATTATTCACCTGTCAAAACCAATTATTTGTTCTCTAGCTTCATAAATATTTTCTTTGTTTCTTATAACTGAATCTTTTGGAGATAAATATGCAAAACCCTCAGTCATATCAAAGTTATAAATAAAAGGCACTTCAGTAAATACACTGATGCACCCTTTTAATATCCCAATGACATATGGGCTTAGTCTTCATAGCAAGGTGTTCACTGCTGGAGAGACCCTTGCATTTGACCCATTTAAATACAAACAGGCTCTTAAAGGTAAATGCACTGTACTTTATTCAGAAGAAACACAGTTCTGCTTAACAGGGAGAAATTTGAGTCCTTTATGACACTGACTGCATTTACAAGAGGTAGAACCGGGACTAATTTACTTTTTTGACCCTGTGAAAACACAAATGTCAGCTGAGCAAATAACCCTCACTCGTCCCCATGGATTGAAACTGTGACGATAATATTCACAGAGTAAGACAATGAGGAAAAAACTGTTTGATGAAGAAAATCTAACAGTTTCTGTTCAAGCACTTGTGGATGCATTACTCTGTTGTAATTCAAGTCAGAAAAATATAGTAAAACAGAAATAACATAGAATAACATACAGTTTATCTTTGCCCTAAAACCAACAAAAACCTTGTATAGAAAAACGGAAACATTGTCCAACACTGAAATTTAGGCTGCATGTTATCTTTATATCCACGGGTGCATTTAAGCAGAATTTACACTGGTTTTTATGCTGCCTGGCCACTTCTCTCCTATAAATCCAGCACTTACTTATTTTGTTGAATCATGTAAGTATAGTCAAATGACCTGAATCTAAAACATGTGAACTTTTACATCAGATAGAAGAGAAGTACAAGAACATCACTGTGAAAGATGAGAGCCCGACGTTGAAGAAGAAGATCAACGAGCTAACGCTGGTGAGACCGAATCTGCATGTTGCTGTCATTGCAAAAAGTTTAGTTTTATCTGTCAGATGCGTATTTTTCTTACACGTCTCTCTGCCTTGAGCGCTAATACCCTTGTATTCTTCAGGACCCCCCCATCCCTCTTCACCATTCTTGCTTTGTGTCTTCCTGTCTCTCTGCAGGAGAACCAGCGGTTAAAGCAGGATCTGTTGAGATCTCAGACCAAAGTCGCCTGTCTACAGACTGAGTTGGACTCGCTGAAGACAGAGTTGACTGATCAAAGCATCAACTACGAGCGGTGAATATCAGAGTTCAGTCTTGGTGTTTCATTTGTTTAGATCAGTTTTCAGTTCAGTTTCAGCGTATTTGACCAGATTTATCTTGAATTGTCCTGCGACGTGTTGAGCTTCTATCCCTTTTTCGCTTTATTTTTTTTATTTATTTATTTTTTTGCAAGGGGCTGTTGCAAGCTGCAGTGCTGTCTAATAGGCTTCAGCATCAGATTTTATTAGTCAGAATTTTCTGGAGCTGTCTTTGCTGATCAAATATTGGAAGATGCATTTTTAATTCTCCCAGTGAGAGAGGAGGAAAAAGGCTTGTTTGAGAAGACAACACATCATTTCCCTCTCTCTACGCACATCAACGCACACAAACACACGCTTCACCTGCAGTGCCACATTTGAAAGTCTAAACCTTGGATTACCGATGACATCAGGTTGTAGAGCAGGTTTTTTCTTTCCTCATTTTTCAGAATAATAAATATTTGCACATGTACATATTTTGACAACAGTCAAGTATATCAATCTGGTCCCTGATCAGGCAGCCAACTGTTGAGAAATTTCCTTTCTATGAGACAGAGAGAGAGGGAGAGAGAGAGAGTGTGTCTGAGATGAAGACCATGCCCCCCCCCGTCCCGTTCATTCCCAGGGGGTGCTTTCGTTTTGTCACAGCTGAAACAGGATATCCTGGAGCGATTTCACACGGACAATAACTTCTTCAGAAGCGTTACTTAGCAACAGAAGCAACAGACCTACCAGCAGGATAACAGTCCATCATGTTGACTTTGTTGTTTCTCCATCTCTGAGGTGTGTCTGTTGTTATTCGTAAAATGGGTGTAATATCTTTTAGTAACCAGGTGAACGTACTGCTGTCCTGGATATAAAAAAAAAAAAAAAAAAAGGAAAACAGTTCTCAGGTTTACTGACGCAAACTGGGACACAAGCATGGAAAGATCAGAAGTGATCTATCGTCAGTTTTCAAATTTAGAATGACAGTGTGTGTGTTTCTGTGCCGGGACAAAATAATACTTCAAACAACAAACTGAAATAGGATTTTTTTATTATTATTTATTTATTTATTTTTGCATTTTTCAATATATCCTCTCAGCAACTGGATCAGCTGTTTCCATGAAAATATAGCAGGTTGCCCAAAACTTTATAAGATTCTTCATCTTTTTTTTTTTTTTCATCAGGAACACAGCTCACTACACTCACACATTGACAGAGAGGTAGAATTACTAGAATTATTACCTTTCCAAGACTCTGCAGGATACTCATTGGTTGCTACCCTTAGAAATATTTTGATATAATTGGTCAGGGTCACCGAGGGTCACAGGATACCCGAGATAAATAACTCATATCACAACTATGATCCTATTTAGTAGTGTTTTATTAAAAGTTCAGAATTGTTGCACAAAATGTTGCATATTTGAGTCTATTTATTAACTGTGTCTGTTTTAAGCTATATTTAATTTCTTTAAATTTAAATTTATAAATTTTAACTGTATACGCTGACTAACTCCTCTTGTTGTTTTGCTCTGTTTTGTGCAGGAAGGGAGGCTAAAACAGTAATTTATTTCCTCTCAGATAACAGTCATGTATGTGACACTAAAAACGGTTCCTCACTATTACAGTTTCAGATTGGCACAACTTTAGTTGATTAACAGATCCCTTTAGATTCATGTTTATATTTGAATTCAACAAGTTTGTTTATGACTGTGTTTTGTTGCAGAGACGAGGAGCTTATGAAACAATTCTCTGATGAGCGAGACGTCCTGGAGAGTCAGATCGAGATTCTGCAGTAAGTTAGAAAGTAACACTCATACTGGCTATAGTTAAGGTTCTCTACTAGGGATGGAATGAGATCTTACTGCACTCAGAAATCAATTAGAATAAAAAAATATATATATAAATAAAAGAAATATATTCCAGGATAAAAAGTAATAATATTATCTTTCTGTGTGTGTTTGGATAGAACAGCAAACAGGAAGCTCCATGACAGCAATGATGGCCTGAGGGCCACTCTGGAGAAGATCACAAGGGTAAAGCCACACAGTCATAATAATAACAATAATAACAATAATAATAATACAAACTTGGAAAATTAGTTCAGTTTACAAATTACAAGCAGTTGAATTTACTTCCTACTCCATTTTTCATTTCCAGTAAGAGACAGAGAACTTACTTTGTATTCTGATGCATATACCTATTTATATAATTCAAACATGCAAAAAAGGCATTCATTGGACCAGCAGATGTTAATCAGGAACATTGTGTTTAAGTGTTTAAGTGACAGGGTTTTGTAAACTGAAAACTGTATGTTTTCAGACAATATTTAGTTGAACGGTCACAGCATGACTATTCATCAGTTTCCAGCACCATGAAGTCTAAACACAAACAATGAGAAACTAATTTTTGACTGTTTTGTGTTGCAGTCTGGTAGCAGTGGATCACCAGAAGAAATTAAGGACCGAAGCAGAAGTAAAAGCATTTGCTACACATCCCCATACACGTTACTGGACAGGTAAGACCTACAAATGGTTGAGGGGATTACTGTACCTCTTATAGTATGTACTGTAAGAAATGTAGTGTAACCGTATCTAACAGTTTAATAGTTACTAGACAGATTCTGGATTACTGAGCACTTACATTCATCTTTATTGTTTCCAGTTGCATCAAGAGCAGAACTGTAAATAGTGAATTTAGTACGATTAACTAGGTACCAGCTTCAGGGGTTTTATTTCAGACCAGGTTTATCAGGTTTGAGCCATTTGCATCTCCAGTGCAAAAGAGATCAAATCAAGATGGTTTTTTCTTGGAGGTTTTTACCTAGATCACATGACTGTCTATTTACACAGTAGTAGAGTAAATTCAGTTTGTACTGTGAGATATTTGTTTAAGGTGCTGTCAAAGTTAATGTGCTGAGATACTGAACCATTGGACTCTATGGTGTCAGGGTACAAAGGTTCTGTCTTCATCTAATGAAATAGGGTTTGTATATTTGAATTTTATGCAGGTTTAAGGAGACTTAGAATAATTGTCTTTTCTTTTAAAGAGAAAGAATACGAGTGTGAGATGATGAATTCTACCTCTGAGGGCTGTGATAGAAGATAATAACCTGGAATAAAGTATTAAATCATTAGTATCAGTATTAAAAAAACAAAATGTGCTGGTTACTGTCAGTAACCTATGGACTACATTTAGAACTGTTTTTATAGGGACCACTTTGTACTAAGGAAATTGTTTCATAATTGCTCATCTCCATTTTGTTAGGCTGGATCCAGAAATCCCAGAGACAGGTATCTTAGCACAGAGGCAAATGAATGCAAAACTATTGCATAAGTACCACAGTCGTTTTTGTGTGTGTGTGTGTGTGTGTGTGTGTGTGTGTGTGAGCATGTGAGCGTGAGCGTGTAATTTGGGTGAACCGATCTCTTTCCTTTAACTGCTCAAATAGATTGTAGAGGTTTTGTATTATATCTCACAGTTTATTTCCTGACCTCCTACTCAGGTTCTCCCAGCGTCACGACGAATACCCCATGTACAGCCGGCGGCCCAGCTGTGACACCCTGGCCCTGGCCATGTGTGACCCAGGCCTGAGGCGCAGGCACAGCAGTGAGTGCGAGGAGGACAGCCTGCCCGAGATCTACATGGACAGCGGCCTGTCGACACTCAGAGGCTCACATGGAGGCTACGACTCTGAACAGGAGGTCAGAGGTCTAGAAGAAGAGGAGGAGAGAGAGGAGAAGAAAGGAGAGGATGACAACAATGATAGCATGATGGGAGAAAACTCTGACACTGAGGTGAGATGATGAATTCTACCTCTGAGGGCTGTGATAGAAGATAATAACCTGGAATAAAGTATTAAATCATTAGTATCAGTATTAAAAAAACAAAATGTGCTGGTTACTGTCAGTAACCTATGGACTACATTTAGAACTGTTTTTATAGGGACCACTTTGTACTAAGGAAATTGTTTCATAATTGCTCATCTCCATTTTGTTAGGCTGGATCCAGAAATCCCAGAGACAGGTATCTTAGCACAGAGGCAAATGAATGCAAAACTATTGCATAAGTACCACAGTCGTTTTTTGTGTGTGTGTGTGTGTGTGTGTGTGTGTGTGTGAGCATGTGGCGTGGCGTGTAATTTGGGTGAACCGATCTCTTTCCTTTAACTGCTCAAATAGATTGTAGAGGTTTTGTATTATATCTCACAGTTTATTTCCTGACCTCCTACTCAGGTTCTCCCAGCGTCACGACGAATACCCCATGTACAGCCGGCGGCCCAGCTGTGACACCCTGGCCCTGGCCATGTGTGACCCAGGCCTGAGGCGCAGGCACAGCAGTGAGTGCGAGGAGGACAGCCTGCCCGAGATCTACATGGACAGCGGCCTGTCGACACTCAGAGGCTCACATGGAGGCTACGACTCTGAACAGGAGGTCAGAGGTCTAGAAGAAGAGGAGGAGAGAGAGGAGAAGAAAGGAGAGGATGACAACAATGATAGCATGATGGGAGAAAACTCTGACACTGAGGTGAGATGATGAGGAGACCAAACACATAGACACACCGGCACCTGCTAATATATTTTGCAGAGATTGCACGGATTTGCATTGTGTCAGAGTAGATTTTTGCTTCACCATAATGTTAATGTCTGCTAATGTGTGTCTACGTCGCAGCCGGCAGAGACACAGGACGGAGAGTCAGCGTTTGGGTCAGACAGCAGCTCGGCTTTGGACTGGAAGCCGCCTGAATCCATCAGTGTCACCTCCACAACCAAAGCCCCAACAACACGGAAAGCGCTCAGTGCCATCAGTGTTCAGGTGAGAGAGAGACGGAAGAAAAGAAAGAGAGGAGTTAATCTAGTGGAAGATAAAAAGAAGGACGTGTTCTGATTAAAAAAGGTAGTAAAAAGGATTAGTTGAAGAGGACAAAGTCATCAATGATGAGGACAAAGCAAATTTAAACAAACATGAGTGCCTCATTCTCCCTTATTGTCGCTCTGGCTCTCTGTCCTCTCCAGAAGGAGGACAAGGATAGCATCGACCTGGGCTACATGACATCAGAGAAAGCCTACAGGATCGTGTTGGCTGGAGACGCTACTGTGGGAAAGTCCAGCTTCCTACTGCGCCTCTGCAAGAACGAATTCAAAGTAAACTCCAGCACCACTCTGGGTGAGCTGGAGGAATTAAGGCCAACTTTTTAAATGTTTTTTTTTTTTTTTTTTTTTAACCTTGCATAAAAGGCTTTATTGTCTTGTTCTCTCCTCTTTGACCTGTCAAATTAATTACTCCCCAAGAAATCTTGAAAATAAATGCTTAGAAGTGTCATCTGACTGATCAATGATTTATAACGCACATGGTGACATGAAGTCACGGTTGAAGTAATTATTCTATTAATCTGATCTGAGCAAGGCCACGACTACTTAATATTGTCATGTAAAATGTACAGTTACCATTTTATTTTTATTTTTTTTGATCGTGACTCCTTTTTGCATTCAGGAGTGGATTTCCAGATGAAGACATTAATCGTAGATGGAGAGCCGGTTTTACTACAGCTGTGGGACACTGCAGGACAGGAAAGGTGTGTTATATTGTTTTATCTGAGGTGTGTGTGTGTTTTAAGGCTGCTATGTAAATCAAGCTTTGTGTGACCTATGGTAAGTTTCTAAAAATAAACTGTCATACACACACAATGGGGCATAAGTGGACATATTATGCTAATCCTATCACAACAAATAACTAACCTGCTAACTTAAGATAATAAGGGTTGAGCGATTTCTCCCCTCATCTCAGGTTTCGCAGTATTGCGAGGTCTTATTTCCGCCGGGCCGATGGTGTGTTGCTGCTGTACGATATCTCCTGTGAGAGGAGCTTCCTTAACGTTAGAGAGTGGGTGGACATAATTGAGGTAATGCATACTCTCCTCTGCTAAAAGGTTACTGACTGACACTGTTTGTATTACAGTATTTAGCAAAAACAGTTTCAGGCTTCTGCAGCATATGGTGAAGGTACAATTCATCCGCCTTTCTGTGTTGGCACATAGTTTGATATTCAAAGAACATTGAACAAAACAAAGTGATCGTGCTTGTTTCTCTTTTTTTACATGCAGCAGATACGTAAGTACTGGGTGTAAAGCATGTACAGATTGTGTTGTCATGTTGTATTGTGTGCATGTTAACATTTCTGGATGCAGTGCAGTGTTTTGCTTCTAACATTCTGCCATGTGTTTTCTGATCTGATGCTCTACGTACACATTGTGGTGCTTAGTGTCAAACCAACAGTTCCATTCTTTAATAGTTTATTTTTTATTGTATATTATTCAGCACATAAATTCTCTAATCACCATCATGTAAATTTTATACAACAGCAGAGCAGTTTATATTATTGAGGTACTCTAGAATATTTTTGTTTTACATTTCCATTTGTTCCCATTTTTTCCTAACTTGTATTTCAAAATAATTTATTTTTTGCTTGGCAGGATGTTTCCCAGGAGGATATTCCCATCATGCTTGTTGGTAACAAGTGTGACCTCAGACAAGGTGGCTATAAATGTGTTCCTACCAGCTATGGAGAAAAACTGGCCATGGTAATTACAAAGAAACATCCATTCATCTTACTATACTTGTGAAAACATCTTAATGAACACATAACTGAACATTTGTACAGCTCTGACATATCTGCTCCTAACCCTAACCCTTCTTTAATGCAAATATAAATCCAGGCCCTAACACTTAAGTTGCTGCTTGGTTTTGACACACGCTAAACGAAAATGATTATTGATTTCCCCTCTTTACCCAACAGACATACAACACTCTGTTCTGTGAAACTAGTGCCAAAGATGGCTCCAACATCCTTGAAGCTGTGCTGCATCTGGCCAGGTGAGATGCTACAAACCAAAAACAGCAGTGGATGTTTGGATATTGACAATGTTTCCATGTCTCCAAGGCAAACCTTTATTAATTATACATTGAAGATACTGAGGATGCCTATTCCTCTCTTATAAAGTTTTCCTCACAGGAGACAGGTTTAATTAAGAGACAATTATTAATTGCTGCATTCCATTTAGTTTTGGCTTTTTAGGGTACATGTATTGTACATGCAATTTTTCTGCCATGACAAGCTAAAATGTCTGAAAAAGGTCTGATAGAATATAAGGGTTGAAGATTCAGAAATTACATACAGTCTATGCTGCCCTCTGGTGCATAGAAGTAAAACCAAAAACGTCACTGCAATGGCAAACTTAACAGTAGGATCGAATCGCTCTCAAAATGCACACATGAGGGTATCCACTGTAGGTTGCAAGCTGAAAACAGTTACTATTTAATAGGATTAGATAATTGATGAGGAAAAGAGATTGGCAGTAAGCAACCGAATAATAACACTAAAAAATGTTCTGTGTGAATTTTCTACAACCCATAGACAGGTAAAAGAACAGGCTACCTTTGACGAAAAGAATCATCAGTCACTGCCCAGCTTGGACGCTCCCAGGAAGAAACCTAACTTCTCCTGCTGCACCTGATCACCCGCATCAGTTCTGGACCTCCACGTTTGACTTAATGCAAACTCAGCATAGGTAGACCATGGAAAATAAATGAAGACAGCTGATATGACACTTAATCTCTGCAGATGTACAGCAATGGGAACAAATCATAATCACAAATAACTACAGCAATCTAAGATGTGGACGTGAGAGAACAATTGACTTTTGATCACAGCAGAATATCCTTAACTTCGCATTAGCTTAGAATATTTGTAATTCAGGGTTCTTTTAAAAATAATGGACTGAGCTTCATTTCAGCCACAGCTTGGAGTCTTGATGTAATATACTTTATGAATTTCAGAATGTTTAAGTCAGTGACCGAACTGTCACAAGTTGGATACGTGAAGTAAAATTTGTGAGAATGATCTGAAAGTGAAGCCAAATATATATGAGCATGTCTGTAAAGTGACAGTACGTGACGCTGGCAAATAACTGCATGTGATAGAGGACAGAGAGCTATTTTAACATATTGTTATGATGAGGAAACAAGACCAATTAGAACAGATCGTTACCTTGGTTTGCCATCAACTGTGGCACTTTTCTAAATATTTCTGAGTTCAGTTATCATCAGTGTAAGTGCTAAACTGGCATTCTGCAGCATGTCGGTGGTCTGAAAGGAAACTGCAAGTGAACTTCATCAGTCGTCGACAAAGGAGACATCGAGAACTGCAGGAGAACTTAAAGCAAGAAATGCTCAGCATTGTCTTCGTTCATTTATGATGAACCCTGGTTAAGTGTGTCATAGTATGAGACTATGTGCTAATGTAACAACCCCTCTTCATTCTTATATTACGCACAGTGTTAATTTATTTTCTAGTGAGCTCCCACTTTGGGGGACTTTGTGTTATAGATTTTATATTTTTGAAGCTGAAAATGTACTGTATCATTTTCAATTTGCACAAAGATTTTTACTTAAATATGTTCATTATATCATCCGGTATTAGTTATGAAATAAGGTAGGCATAAAAGAGAGGTGGCAGGAAGCAGAACCCTTATATTATCCCTTTGATTTTATAAACATTTGTGACTTGCCGTCTGTTTGATTCTGAAACAACATGTGAAACCATTACCCCCAAATCTTTCCAGAGTTGGAGGAGGGGGCAGTTCAACAGTGTTTCTTGTTTCATTTGGAACCAGTATAAATACTACTGCCTTTAGACATATTTGTATGCCTCTTTGCAGAATCTAGTTCATATAAAGCATACCGAACCCTTAAGACGCCATGTGGGTCACAGTCCTCTTGTGATGTTTTGACACACGCCTCTCAGTGTCAGACAATTTTAGGTCTAGAGTTGAAATAAGCTCAACAAACATCAGTTATCTGCAGTAAATGTGCATGTAGCAGAGAACATATTGCTCGGCTGTTTATTTCCACACAGTTTAAACTTCTTTTTGTATAAAGGTCTTTGTTAATGTCATAAGAAGTGCAACTTTAAGGTCACTGCCTTTGTAACTAAGGCCTCTTTGTTTCTGTGTTGAAAGTCCCTTTCACAATAAAAGATACAGTGTGAATGCCACAACATCACAAGACTGCTATCATCCAGATAAAAAAATTAAGTCTTAATCAGGAAATTTATTTCGAAAAATTGGGTATGAGCATTTGTCACAGTCCATGATTGAGGACAGTTCGACCAAACACTGACTGGAAGGAATACTTTTAAAGACACTCGGAAAGCTCAAGGAGGTTTTCCTAAAAGATGATAAACATAATAAACAGAAAACATGCAATAGCATAGTACATTTTGATACTTGATCTACATTTCTTATCATTGTCAAAATGTATTTAAAGTAAAAGTGCAAATTATGCTGAATGGCCCCCATGACTTTTGGATTATTATATGTTTTTTTATAGTGGGATTATTATAGTTGATGCATTAACATGTGGGACCTTCTTACCTTGTTAAAACACAGGATATTTTACTTTATACAATATACACAGTGTCATCTGATCCCAGGCCGCAGACCAGTTACAGGCCTCTAAACATTTTCTAAAGGAGGAAACCATATGATTCGGCTTAAAAGCTGAAAATTATTTATATAACTTTATAGGCTATTCTAGCTTTGTTTTGTGCAATGAACTTAAACTTGGTAGAGCTGTGATGTAATTTTCCTGACCACTCCTTGTTTGGAGCAATATACTGATGTCTAACTGAAATAAGTTGTCTGTATGTAATGTGACCAGTCTGTCATCCCCATCTTCAGCATTCAACCGAACATGAAACCAGTATTGGAATAAAATCTGAGCATAGCTCAAAAATATATATATATATATACATAGAAAACTGCAGTACAAGCCAAAACTACAACATTACACTCTGAACTGTAGTCAAGTGGAATTATTGACTCAACAGAAAATGAAAAAAGAAAAGTAAAATCAAGTACAGGTATGTTAAAATTGTACATAAAATAGTTCTCCATCATCAGACTCACTATGGACAGTTTGTTCTTAAAAAAAGGGATAAAAAATGAATGCAGCAGAACCAGATATATCGCCTGCTTTAATCCACAAAGCAACTTGAAACCTGACCAGTTATCAAGAGATTAAGGTTTGTTATGCCAGTAGCTGCTAATATAAGCCTCTAGTCTACAGAAGAAATGAGCAGCAGATTACTGAGGTATGATAAGCTCAGTCTCAGTTATTTTTCATTTTCAAACTTACAGTCTTCAACCCCAACTGAAATTCATCAGGCTATGGTATTTGCTGTACTACTCTCCAGTTACCGTAAACAGACACTGAAGCAAATAATCAGTGGAGCTACCCTACTTGAGTAAATGTACTTTCCAATACTGGTTATATTTGATTTAATTTCTGGAATACAGTCTTCATAACTTTAGATCTTATGTATATATTTATCTATCTGTCTGTCTGTTGCTTATAGCCAAGTAATCTGCACTCCCATCATAAAGCTACAAAGGAGTAGAAAATCAATAAATCAGATAATTTTTCTTTGACTGGGGCTGTAAAAGACCCTCCTATTAGCCGCACTCCCTGAGGGTCTGCAAGTGTGACTGAACATAGCTGTTTGAATAACTGCAACATATGTCAGCGATTACACACTGTTTGTGTGTGTGCGGACGTGCGTGCGTGCGTGCGTGCGTGCGTGCGTGCGTGCGTGCGTGCGTGCACGCTCACATTACCGACCAACAGTGGACCTCCCTATCATACACACTCACCAGCAGGGGACCAATGAGCCAACAGGGACATTTTGACATAGAACTTTATAAATTTTAAGTCTGGACAAAACTTCCCTAATCAGTTTCAAAAAATGCTGGTTTTCAATCAAGTTTACATTGTAACTGTATCCTCAGTCTACCTAAAGAGAAATACAATTAGTTTATTGATGCACATAACGGGAAAAAGGTCGACACTTATTGCATACACAGGAGTCACTTGTTAATTAGAACTTAATGACACTAGTTCTCACTTAGATAGTATGGAACAATATAGATACTCCAGTATATTTCAAAAAATAAGCAAAAGGAATCATTATAACAAGGAAAAAATAATCCAAAACAGTTAATGTTGCTATGCTCATATTACAATTTTATGGTTAAAAAGTTTCAACAACACACTAATCTAACATCTAACAATGACTGAACACAAAGCTTGACAGTATAAGCAAAGTTGTTCACCTGAGGTTCTGCTGTGTCACACCATTTCTGTTACATACAGCAGATAGTTATGAATGTGTGAGGCTTGAATCTACCATCATCTACTACTGAAAACATGGGCTATTGCTTTTCACATAACAGGGTGTAGTACCCAAACAGAACGATCAACTACGCCCTGTCTCTATCTCTCTGGAGGTCAGACGAGAGGCAACACTCTGAAGCTCTAAGAAATATACATGTAGCTCAGAAGAGTCTGAACAAATACCTCACGGCTAAGAAGACAGCAGTTTGGTTCATCTCAAAGTCTAACATATAGACGAAAGCCTTAACGACTCCAAAAGTAGGGCTAAAAGTGTCTTTGACCAAGTGTCCTTTTCTTGGAAGTTCTGAGGGTGTGGGTTTGAAACTTTTTTGAAGTCCAGCGCCCAAAGTGGATACTGAAACACACTCAGGGAAGCAGCCGCTGCATCTGGTAGCATGCTGGGTTACTCTGCGACCATAAGGTGCCAGTGGTGAGACGTCTAGTTGAGGTTTTACTGAAACGTGAATGTGCAGCAAAGTTTTCAAAAAAGTGGAGATTTAAGCAATTATAATAAAAAGGAATATTTGTCAAAGCAAATTGTTTGTGTGTGTGTGTGTGTGTGTGTGTGTGTGTGTGTGTGTGTGTGTGTGTGTGTGTGTGTGTGTGTTTGTGTGTGTGTGTGTGTGCGCGTTTATTTGTCTGTGCCCATCCAAGAAAGCCCTTTCACGTGTTTATGTCCTAGTCTGTGTTCAACACACATACCTCAACATAAGGCTATGGAGGTCCCTTGCTTGAAAGGTAGAAATCTGCCAGCTGACAATGTTTTAATGACAATTTTTGCACTTACACTATGGTAAAAGACCGTAAATCCAACAGCCCACTGTTGGCAAAACAGGAAAATGTGTGTTTGTGTGTGTGTGTGTGTGTGTGTGTGTGTGTGTGTGTGTGTGTGTGTGTGTGTGTGTGTGTGTTTGTGCGTGTGTGTGTGTTTGTGTGTGTGTTTATGTTTGTGTTTGTGTGTTAAGAGCTGGCACAGTCCCTGTCTCCACCTCCCATCTGTTTACATTGTCATGTGCTTGATGAAGCGAGACCACCCATTTGTCAAACAACATGTGGGGTAGTGGAAGTGGGGTTGGTGTGTGTGTGTACGTGTGTGTGTGTGTGTGTGCATGTGTGTGTGTGTGCGTGTGTGTGTGTGTGTGTGTGTGTGTGTGTGTGTGTATGTATGTTTGTTTGCTGGTAACAGGGAGATAATTAGATAAGGGGACTGTGTAGCAGAAAGGTTAATGACAGTAATGAATATATTAGTGTTGAGGAGAGAGAGCAGGTTCTCTATTCTGTTTCATATCTGCAGGTTTAGAAAAAGCAGAACAACACAAAACCTAAAAATCCTCGTAGATTACTATGTGCAGTTTGGTAGAAAAGAACAAATCTTACCAAAACAGCATTACACTTAATTTGGCAATTAAATCTAATGCTGTATATGATATATATATATATATATATATGAATGAATTCAGCTGAACGTTTTCTGAAAATAGTGACTAGGTTATTCTCTCTCAGGTTTAAGTTTTAGCTCAAAATTAAACTTTGTTTTTGGTATAAAAAAATTCAAAGAAACATTTAACATGTTCACAGGTTGTTATAAAACCCTAGGTTTGGATAAAAGTTCATTGTGTATCACAAAACATAAAAAAAAATTGTAATTGCAATACAGTAAAATGTTTTAATTTGAAAATGGAGTGACATCATTTTGAATCTTTTATTTTCAAAAACACACAGTGGAAAGGGCCTATTATGGCGGGAGTGGGATGGCACCATCTGGAAAGGTCAGAGGTCAGAAAATGGGACCACTGGTCACTCTGATGACATCTGGGACAGCAGACAGCAGACTGTCCAAATCCACTTCCACATCAGACACATACAAGCGCACACACGCACACACACACACACAGTCTGGTGCACCTGCTGGATATCTGTCATATTATTTGTCATGTCTGTTTTTGACAACGTCATTAAGACACAAAGCATCCAGCAGCTTCTGCTAATCTGGCACATGCTGTTTCTGAATTACTTGGAAATTTTATGGCACTGATTTTAATCTTTTGATCTTGAACGCCATGATTTTTTTTGTCCTATTTTTTCTCTACATGAGCAGCTTTATTGTAAATAGTCCTAATTAAAAATCAGTTTTTTCTGAGTTTATGTAAATTCAGCTGATGGTTAACACTATTACACACTATAACAACACTGTTATTCCACTTCTGCAGGCAAGAGGGCAGCAGCCTCCTACAGGGTTGCCTGGTTGTACTGTACCTGTAATATGTGGTCCAGTAGCGCTATAAATAGTTTTTAATGCTATTATTTCACACGGGTTTATTAAGGGTATCTCACTACAAGAATATAGATATGATAAATTTAAAAGATGTTTGACTGTAACAGTAAATTAAAGTTTAAAACTAATACATTTTAACCAACTGAAATATGCTGAAAACTAACTCCAAATTATACACACTATTAGCCTTTTTTTCCACATGCTGAGGTGATATCAAACGCAAAATAAACAAAAGCTGGAACATTATATAAGAAGAAAAATTCAAGCTTTCTTGACCTTATTTGTATTCTGGAATTTGCCAAAGAGTCTGGGGACTTATTCAGAAGCAAATACTAAAATCCATCTAAACAGACAAGTTTGCAGGTTTGATTCAACAAAAACACAAACACCACATTTCAGTTTTTTGTTTTTTTATGATTTTATGGAAAGCAAAACATCTGTTGTAGTTAAAGTCAAATGGTTTAAAAGTCCAGCCTGAGAGGTAAACATGCCACACTCTTATCTTACCAGACAATAAAGAGATTATAGGAAAAATTTTTGTTCATACTCTCACTAAAACCATCATGATGATTAACATTTTGTGTTTTAGTCTAACGGCAGAGGAGAAGCTGCTCTTCTGTTTATCTCAGCAACCGCTCAGTTAACTCTACAGAAGGACAGGCAGGGATTAGTGGCCATTTTATAATGTGTGTTAATCTGACATATTAGCTTGATTAGGTTAATCTGAGAACGTGTGTGTGTGTGTGTATTATAACTTGGCTCCACTTCTTTACCATTCACACTGGTGTATTGCTCAACCACAAACACTATAGTCGATGTGACAGTATTTGATGGGCTGACGGCGGCAGTTGCCAGGCTGTATTCTTCACAGTGTCTAAACATTGTTTTGTTGATGTCTTGTCAATAAGCTCTCTATAAAATGAATCCCCTTCGAGACCTGACATCAGTATTCCTGTCTGAGGCGGAAATCCCCACTGGAATTTAAAAATGACTTTTTAACTGCTAAAAATCAGATTCCATTTGGATTATCCAAGTCACAGCATCAGAATCAGATTGTGTGTATTTACATTCATCAAATTGACAATGATACATTGACATTTGTATGCGTGTGTGTGTGTCTTCACACAATGCAGTCATCCACTGACCCACACAACAATATAGAGAGCTTGTCTAGAAATTGTATTGACATATTGACCGTCTTCATCGCACACAAGAGCAGCTGTTATCGACATGTTGTTCTCGCAGGAATGGAACTTAGAATTGGTTTTATAACAGCTGGCATGCAGTTTATCACAAATGCATTACATTTCTGAAGCCAAACATAAGATGGGGTGAAACTGTAGAAATAAACATATCTATAAATGGAAACTATAATTTAAGCCTTATTCTGTATATTTATTATTGCTTAAAAATACCATGAAAAGGCTAAAGCCAACAATTTGTTTGTCTCCGCTTTCAATACCTTCTGACTTCTCTTGCCTTTCCCTGGCACTCTGACACAAGCCCATTCACTACTGAAAATGTAAATCCTCACAAATATATAGTTTTATTTTTTGTGATTCCCTTAAACAGCTGGGCACTGTATTTTTTGCCAACATTGCTAAAATGTAAATAAATTGTTTATCTGTCGTTGACTATTTCTAGTTGTGTATTAATTTCAATATTTATTTGATGCACCGGCCAGTTCTTAGCAAGACTGTGTATTTGGGATTGAGTCAGAATAGCCTACAGTGTCCATTTTTCATCATAATGAAGGTAAATGTAATTTTAATAGCTTGTGGAAATCAAAGGCACTTTATACCACAGAGGAATAAGCTATATCAGGCTTCTGATACACAAGCAATGACTTGTTATTAGGATCAACTTACTGTTGGTTTTGTTGTTTTCATGTGATTCTTTGACAATTAAAAATATGTAGAATATTGCCAGCCTATCCTTTAATGCTTCTTTTCTTCACTTCGTCCTCCAAAACAAATTTTCAACACGTCTCTTCTCCCAGGTGTGTTCCCACAGGTCCTGAAAACTGCATCATCGAGCCACATAAAACAAAAAACAAAAAACAACAATTTAGACACATCCCTAATGAACAAATATAGGCCCATATCAAGTCTCCAGCTTTTATGTAAAATCATTGAAAAAGCTGTTTCCTAACAGCTGAACCACTTCTTTGCACAAAACAGCTGTTTTGTTGTCTCCCGGTCAGGATTTTCGACCACAGCAGAGCACTGAGGCTGCTCTTGTTAAGGTTTTCAATGACATCCACTTAAAACACAGAAAGTGGCAGAGTTTCAGTCTTAGCACTATTGGATGTAAGTGCTGCAATCAACAGAGTCGACCAAATATATACTTCCAGACCGACTGGAGAACTGGATTGAATTTTCTGGCACAGTACTAAACTGATTTGAATCCTATAATAAGGACAGGAACTATTTTGTGTCTATAGGTAATTTCACACCTCAGTGGACGAAATTGACACGTGGAGTTCCCCACTGCGCAATTCCAGCTCCCACAAGATCAGATTATGGTAAACAACAAAATATGTTACCATGATTTTGCCAATGTCACTCAAATTTACATAACCATATTGCCAGGGGTCTACAAACCCCTTACAAGCTCTCCAGTGCAGTGAACAAATCAACGATTGGATGTGCCAGAAGTTTGTACAATTAAACAAACATAAAACTGACGCAGTTGTTTTTGTAGACAAGGCAGAACAATTAAAAGTCAGCACTCAGCTTCAATGGGTAATATGAAAAACCACAAACTAAGCCAGAAATTTTTGATTTAGTCATGGACTCAGACCTGAGGTCACATTAAGACAATTACAAAATCAGCCTTCTATCACCTTAAGAATATATCAAGGATTAAGGGACTTATGTCTCAGCAGGATTTGGAAAAAATATCAGTAGACTCAACAACTGTAATGGTGTATTTACATCTCTCTAAAAAGTCAATTAGAAAACCGCAGCTAATTCAGAAGGCTGCTACTCTAGTTCTCTCCAAGACCAAGAAAGTGGATCATATCACTCCAGTTCTCAGATCCTTACACGGGCTTCCTATCTTTAAAAGAACTGATCTCAGAATACTGCTGTTGGTTTATAAGACACTGAATAGTTTGGGGCTAAAATTCATTTCTTATCTGCTGCTACGTTATGAACCATCCAGACCCCTCAGATCGTTTGAGAAGGGTCTGTTTTCTGTCCCAAGAGTCAAAACTGAACATGGAATAGCAGCATTTAATTTTTATGCTTCATATATATGGAACGAACTCCCAGAGAACTGCAGGTCTGCTGCAACTCTCTGTTCTTTAATTAAGTCTTTTTAATTAAACAAAATAATTACTCATTACTTACACTGCACTGTGACTTTTAAATTTTTTTTTTCTTATTTCTAGTTCAATTTCATTATTTTTTCATTCCTGTCTAAATGTTTTTTGTATTATCTTGAGTTTCTTTTACACTTTGTCTTGATGCTTTTTATGTCTTATGCAAAGCATGTTGAATTACCTTGTTGCTAATGTGCTATACAAACACACTACCGTAGCCTTGACTTTATTTGCTGACATATAACGATTCTAGCTGGGCTTTAAGCACTTGATCCCCGTAAAAGGATGTACTTAAAATTTGTGTGATTCTATTTTCCTTCATTTTAAATGGATAAGAATTTTTTCAGCATTGGCTACATTTGCATTTTGCATTCTATAGGGAGAAGCTCCCCGCACCACACAACCCTATACTCTCTTTGGTGTATGCAAAACTGTTGGTAAACTAAACAAAAACGCGGGTCCTAACAGAAACATGCAGATAAAGCTCAAAGAAATTATCTGTGTGCTGTAACCCAAGTACTTACAATACACATTACTGTACATGTTTTATTCATACATGAGATGCTTAAACAACTGAACATGCAATATCCAATAGACACGCAATCTCTCATTTGTTTCACCGAGGTCAAAACATGCCCTACCATCATCATGCTCGCATGTTCTGTTTCAATCTCACACACACAGACACACAGATACAGACACGCACACATGCACACATTCACACGCACGCACGCACACACTGTGCTACTTCATCTTGCCCCATGGTTTGGTGGCCTGCTGTTTTTCTGTACTCAATTACACTAAACAAGAAACAATAGCTAAAGCACACACACAAAAACACACGTACGGACAAACACAGGCACAGACAAAGAATGAAAACACTCATACTCACCGACCTGCACACACACTCACGCACGCATTACACACTTATCAAGTGATTAACTGTCAAACTGCACAGCCAGAGTTCAGCAAAGGTCAGGATTGATTTACATAGACAGATGGAGAGCCCTATTAGTGTTTGTTTGTGTGTGTGTGTGTGTGTGTGTGTGTGTGTGTGTGTGTGCGCGCCTTGTGTCTGTTTGTCTGTCTGTTTGTGAGTGTCCGGTCCCCTCCCCCTTAACTGATTGAGCCTCATCTCACACACACACACACGAAATGCACAAAAACACAAACACACACACACACACACACACACACACATTCCCCTGAGGCGCGGCTCTATGCTACTGTCTCATGTTACCATGGAGATGATGAGCTTGCTGTACATCATCTTGATGGGGTCGTGGCACAGTGAAAGGTCAAAGGTTGTGGGTGGCATGGTCTGTGGTGTGCTTGTGTGTATCAGTGGGAGGACTGTCCTGAGGGAATAAATCTGAGAATTTGACAATGTTTTGTAGGCAGTGAACCTAAAAAAAAAAAAGCTGATTGAAACCATTCACATGCCAGAGATACCATCAGAGGTTGTATTTAGAGAACGCTGACGTATTAAATCTAGTAGTAAAGACTAGTAAAAAGCATCTGCACCATATTCATCTATGCATGTATCGAATACTGTGAGCTTGAAAGGTTTTATCAGAGTGCAGCTGGGAGATACTAACCACTTTTTACACATTCATAAAAGTTTCATCTTCAGTGCAGATGTTTAGAACCGCAGTTGTAAGAAATTTCAAGTTTGAGTTTTTGTCAACTATGTGGTACACCATTCCCACAATACTAGTGAGCCAACAACATTTTTAGCTGATATCTTAAAATAAGATCCTGGTTGACCACAGCCTCTTATAATCTTATCTTTTTCTTGCAGTTCTGACTATCATGCTTGTCATTTATCGTAACATTGTACCAACTAGTGATTGCCAGTGGTGGAAGAAGTATCCAGATGCTTCACTTAATTAAAAGTAGAAATAGTATAATGCAGAAATACTCCAAAATTCCTACATACAAAATATATACAGATAAAAAACAAAAGTGTTGACAGAAAAAGGCTCTTAAAATGTTAAAACTATAAATACTGTACTCTGGCAGCATTACATTTTTATACATTATTGATTTGTTACTATTGATGCATTAGGCTTAGGAAGATCTGGACCCAAATGCAGACATGCAGGTGTGGAATAAAGAGGGACAGTTACAGCGATACGGCAGAGATCAGAAGACTGGCTGAAGCGAAAGACAGGCGGGTGAGTGCTCAGCCGCTAGGTTGAGGCAGCAAGGGCAGACGAGGAGACTCAAAGTCGAAGCGCTTACAGAGAATCTTGAACAGAGGAGAAAACAGTTATAAACAGGCACAAGGGAAAAAAATGCAAGCAGTGAGACAAAATGAAATGAGGGATTATTTAGATGCACTGAGTGAGTGCATCTAAATAATCCCTCATTTCAAAGGAAAACTGTATGACAGGATTAAAAGTTTTATTTCAGGAAGTTGGTTACAATGAACAGTTTGGGAGAATTATTTTATTGCGCTGCCTTTGTTTTCTTTTACAAATAAAGTTGGCTGACCTTAGGATGACAGTCTGCCTCATTAAGTAAAGTATCCTTTAAATCAGTGAGCTTTCAACTAGTCTCTGGACTCTGGTTTCCCATCCCTGGTCCTTTCATAATTAATATTGTTACAGTTACCAACGCAGTTCTGTATTTGTTCGTTTGTCCCTGTGCTTCTGTTTAAAAATTTACTAGCGTTGCTAATATTAGTTACATATTTTTCTCCAATTTGTTGTTCCCGTTTTTCTTGTTTCTCATTATTGAAAATCAATTTGAGCTACATTATTTTTTTTCTTGTTTCTTTCTTCTACTTTATCCATATCTCTCTTTCTTCTTACTTTTATCTTGGTGGCCCCATACCATCAGTCTGGATGTTCTAATGTCACTGTTGTACATAAATTGTTAGTATTTTTCAACCTCAGTATGAGCATCTTTTCCTTCTGCAGTAAATAAAGTGATGCTGATGTGATTCTCTTGAGGTGCTTTGATGTGTGTGTGTGTGTGTGTGTGTGTGTGTGTGTGTGTGTGTGTGTGTGTGTTTATCCACGCTCCTGTATATGGGTGTATGTGTGGTGCAGAGTGAGAGAGAATAGAGAGCAAGAGAGATAAATGCTGCTGTCGTGCTGTGCAGTGCACTCCGTCACTTTGATAAATCTCACAGCAAGCTGACGACACCTGCTGACAGCACGTGAAAATCTTATTGGCTGGAACAGCTCCAGGTCAGGAGGATGCTAATGGATATGATGTGGACAACAAATCGCACAGGGCAAAGCATACACACACACACACACACACACACACACACACACACATGTACGCACACACACATACACAGACAAGGACACACGTGAACAAATGGGTCACATACACAACGTACGCATATATGAAGAAGTATCCTGCGCACACTCATACAGTATATGGATGCACAATTACCCCTTGTCTGACTTTGTGTGTATCATTAGCAAGGCAATTACAGCTAATGATAGAGAGTCTCCACTCTGACTCACCTGATAATTAATTACCTAATTTGCGCTTATTTTACATTATACAGCTATTTTCATGTAAATGATTCCTGGTAGGCAATTAGACTGGAAATGATGAATCCAGCAAGCAAAGTATCCACTGGAATATGAGCATTTACATATACAGTATAGTATAAGGAATCCGATACACACATACTGCATGAGAAGCACGTAACATCCGTTTCCTTCTCGCCTTTACACCCACATACACACACGGATATTGTACTCTCCACTGATCTCTGTTTTGATTCGTTGTTCATCACTTGACCCTGTCCCACTTGACCCTGCACCTGCTTCTCTTTGCTTGTCTTTTACGGCAACGCGCATCAGTAACCAAGAATTAAATATGATTTGATTTCATTCTGATTTTCCCTTGATTTGAGAGACATCACCGCTGACAGAGAAAGAGCTAGAAAAGAGGATGAACAGAGAGAATACAACAATAAGCGAAACATCAGAAGCAAGAGGAGAAAGTCTTGGTGTACGGGGAAGTCGAGGTGGGGTTGGTGAGATGATGAAACACAGTTGCAGCCTGACCTTTGAAGAGCTGGTGGAAAATGTAGGGACAACTTCAAACGAGCACCATGAAATATACAACACGCTGCTGCAGATGTTGCCTGAAAACCTCGTGCCTTCAGGTGAGCTGTTTTTCAGCCGGTTGTTTTCTCCTCAAGCTTCACCTTTGATATTTTCCTTCACAGGCTGGACAAGCACTGCTACCTCAGAAGTCCTTGTGAAACACAAGCTGCAGGAATACAGATTGTTGTCTTTTTGTCTCCCGAACTTTGGCTTTGTCAGACTCTTTTTATCTGTTGTTTGAAAGAAATATGACAGTGAATCAGATGCAGCCCTTCTTTGTGTCTCCCATCCTCTTTAAATCCATCTCTCCCTCCATCTCTTTCCACACTTCACATCCTTCACTTGCCCTATCTGCGCTCCACCTACCCACACACTGCTGTGCTTGTGTGTGTCCTTTCTCGTGATCTGTCCATCTATCTGTCTCTTTCTATCTACTTCGCTGTCTTGTTGTGTGTGTGTGTGTGTGTGTGTGTGTGTGTGTGTGTGTGTGTGTGTGTGTGTGTGTGTGTGTGTGTGTGTGTGTGTTTGTGTGTGTGTGTGTGTGTGTGTGGTGTATGTGTGTGGGGGGGGTTGATGCAGATGAGACAGTGATACAAGATTTGCTGCAAGTCTTTCTGTCAGAGGACATCAGATCATCAACTGCACACACACTCTCATACACACATATGCACGCAAACACATACACACACACACAGAAAAACACACACAGACACATATACATGTGGGAACATACACCTACACACACATATATACACACAGCGTCTGAGGAGATAAGGGAGTCTTTGAAGGTGGAAATTAGTTTTGGCGCCTGGCTGCTCCTGTCTTGCAGGTCATGTGACTAAATCCTCCAGTCACACCAACATAAACTGATAAGACAGCTACTCTGTGTGTGTGTGTGTGTGTGTGTGTGTGTGTGTGTGTGTGTGTGTGTGTGTGTGTGTGTGTGTGTGTGTCCTGCTCGCTGTATGACTGTGCACATTTACCTGAGTGCATGCACTGAATGAGTGTGTGTGTGTTAGTGTTTGTCCCTGGGTTTGTCTCTGTTTGTGTGTGTGTGTGTGTGTGTGTGTGTGTGTGTGTGTGTGTTTATAGATTCCATTTATCCAGGGTGCGTCTCTTGTGGCAGGGCGAGGTAATTGGTGGCAGATAAACACCGCTTAACACACAGACACACACACACACACACACACACACACACACACACACACACACACACACACAGACACACACACACACACAGTAATCAGAGGGGATTTACAATGTGTAGTTTGGAGCCTAATTGCTCTTCAGGTCCCTGTGAGAGTGCTGCCAAAGCCATTAGCCGCTGCTATTCTCAGAGTATTCAGTGTGTGTCACTTGAGTGTGTGTGTGTGTGTGTGTGTGTGTGTGTGTGTGTGTTTGTGCACGTGTGTGTGTGTGTGTGTGTGTGTGTGTGTTTGGTCTCTTGAAAATTAGTGTGCACATCACTTCAGTGTATTTATGCATTTATGTGCGTGTGTGTATAGTTTCAATCCTGTGTGTGTGTGTGTGTGTGTGTGTGTGCGCGCTTGTTCTTCTGTGTTTATGCCCTTATTTGCTTCTCATTGGTGCATGTGTGCCCGTAGCTTTAGTGTTTTTCTCGGGGAGTTGGCTCCCCTCCAAGCCTGGAGAGCTAATTGGAATTAGAATAACATTCCTCAAAGGCCACTCGTTTAGTGCCCGCGCTGAGTGCTAACGACGAGTAGTGGGTGAGAGAGAGGCGGGAGAGAGTGCCCTAACGATCTGCGCTAACAATGTTTTATTCTGATTTTTAATGAGGGGTAATCACTCAGCTGGAGAGGAAGAGCAGTGAGAAAAACACAGAAAGTTGAGGGAGGGGATGGAGGAGGTGGAGAGGAGAGAGGAAGAGAGGTGAGGAGGAAACAGTAATTATCTCCTCTCTGAGCTGTGAGTTGCAGTCTTTCTTGCGGTCTCTCCTGAGGAAATTAGAGACGCACACTAACTGCCTTTATTCTGAGTCAGTGCTACCTGACAGCACCGCGATAACAAAGGAGAAAGTCTTTCTGTCACTGGAGTCTCAGTAGAACAAATGCTGCAGCCACTGCTATCTGCTGTGACTTACCATTGGTCTAATATAATTTTCATGGCAGTTTGTAGACATGAATTCCAAATGTTTCCTTAACAGATTAATTGATGTGTAAAGAGATGTTTCCTGTAACACACCTATAAATATAGATATTTACATTTCATTATGCAGTTGAGGAGTGAAGAGTATCTGGTTGCACGACTTTTTTGGTTATGCTAATTCACTGGGAACACCATAGGATCCTCTAACAAGAGGTAATGCCCACTCATACTCAAAAGTTGTACATCAAAAGTTTTTACTACATTAGTGTGAAAGAAACTGTGCTGAAAATTCAGGGACATAGTGATTATTTGGAGATTATGTAGAGCTACTGTTGGTTGTAGCTGGTTTGCTTTATGTCAAAACGGACACAAAGAGGAAAGCTCTACGGCAGAGGATAAAGACGGCCCATGGACCAGGTTGTGCAACGTAACGACTGTAAATGAAATATGAGAGACTCCTCAATTTTGGACACTCTGTGTTAAAGCCGGTCAACAGCGCGCATCCAGATGTCAGTGTTTAACAAAACTGAATTCTACGTGAAAGCAATGAAGAAATTTATATTGTCTCTGAAATAGAAATTTTATTGAAGTTATTTTATGAGATTGTCCTCCCACAAAAAAAGCAACCTCATAGGTCAAGGACTGGCACCTTACGACCCATAGCCATGTTTTAATGTTAAGTGACATGTAACGGTGGTGTGAGACAGCATCAGTCTTTTTCGGCAAATGCCCTCAAACGACATGTTTACGTTCAAGCGACAAAGATCTCTGGTGGCTGTAGTAATTAAGACGTAAGCAAAGGAGGAAGTCAGGTGACCTTGAGAGCAACAAAGTCCATCTACGGAGTAGGTCTGGGTGGACAGATGGGTTGACAAAATATTGGACTTTACCATGGGAGACCGCTGTTCGTTTCCTATCTCCAACAGACGGTCTATACTGTGTCTGGTAACAATGACCCATGATGATCCTATAACATTAACCACATGTTATTATTTTAGCCATAAAAATGAAGGTTCTCTGACCTTAACAAAATAACCCAAACCATGATCTTTCCCTCGACCTAACCAAGTTGTTTTTGTGCCTCTATCATCATGTCACATCATGAAATAGTTATTATTATAGTCATTTTTCAGCAGTGATTTTTAACATTTCAAATCTGGCCTATCTCCTAAAAAGTTTAGTTTTTCCTTTTATGTGTTGATATTTTAAAGCTTCATTTGTTTTCCCCACAATATCCACTCTTACAATACATTATATGCTATTTAAGCAGAATACATTTTTTGTGGTTATTTTTAGATATTCACAGCACCTGATTGAGGCTTGGTAAAGATCATTGTCTGGTTTAATACTTACAAAATCAACAGTCACATAAAGCAGGTAACATGACATGTTTGCTGTATTAACATTTAATGGGACCCACAATCTTCCCCATCTGGCCAAAAGACTACATCAGTCATAGAATCATAAATTATTCCACAATTAGGCTTTTTAAATCCAGGATCCCTCCAGTAAGCCATCCAAACCTACAGTTAAGCCCCTATTATCAACATACCGTAAACTCATAGGATTTTCCACTCAGTCCCACTGATTATTAATGAATATGGAGGACAGATGGGGTAGAGAGAGAGAGAAAAAACAGTGAGGAACAGGGCTTGAAAGAAATCAGATCTGCAAAACAGAGTGTGAGAATCAGTGAGAATACAGGAAGCACTAAAAGACCAAAGAGAGCGGGCAGCCAAGGAGAGAGACATATGAGGCCTCAGAGAAAGAGGGAGAGAGAGAGAGAGAGATAGAGAGAGAGAGAGAGAGAGAGAGAGATGGAGTGATATGGCATACAGCAGTAGTGGAGTGTGAAACAGATGCTGCTCAGTGGAGAGTGAGAGGCCAATGGAGCTTGTAGAATGCTTAGAAAGGGCAGAGGCTGAATCAATTCACACACACACAGACGCACACACATTAATCTGCACTATCTGTGCACGTGCGTGCGTGTGTTTGTGTGAAGTGTGGGGGGGGGGGGTGGGTGTGAGGAGAGTGAAAAATGGAGGCAAGAGCTGGGGGGGAGGGGGTCGGGGGGGGTGAGGTGAGTGATAGTGGCAGGGGAGAGATAGAGGTGGAGATGGATCAGGAGAGAGATGGAGGCTGATTATCGCTGAGCACTGACAGAGTAAAGGCCCCGTGGGTGTGATAGTAACACACACATATTTTACACCCACGCGCACTCGCGTAGCCACTCGCACACGTGCGCACACGCACACATAGCATGCTGTATACACACACACACACACACACACAAAGTGATGGAGATAGAGCTGCCAGAGTGTAATACAGTTAAACCCCCATTTCCATTGCCAACCCAACTGAACGGCTGCACTCCCTCTCCTTCTGTCCTCCCTCCTCTTTCTTTCTTCCTCTCATTCTCCTCCCCCATTAGCCTTTTTTCCTCTCTCCTCCCCTGATCATATTCGACTCCCTGCCTAATTCTTCCTCTGCCCCCAACGTCCTTACCTACTCTCTCTCTCTCTTCCCCGAAACTCCCCTCCCTTCTCTTCTCTTTTTTCTTTTTCTTCTTCTTCTTTCCTCTCTCTTCTCTTCTTTTCCTTTCCTCCCCTCCCCTCCCCTCCCTCCTTCCCTCCTTCCCTCCCTCCCTCTCTCACTTCTCGTCTGCTTACTTTATCATAGCTTCTCTCCACATGAGGGGATTCTCCGGACCCTCGGAGCAGAAAATGGAGGCTAGTGAAGAGAGACAGAAAGAGATAAAAAAAAAAAGAAAAAAAAGAAATCACACTGGCAAAAATGTTGCACACACCCACATGTGCACATATAGTGCGTATATTCAGTATGCTACTTCTCAAGAGGACAAAATGAAAGTTTACATATTTTTAATGTGATTGTTATCATTATGATTATGCTCAGCCGTCATCTTCATCTTCATCTTCATGGTCAGCATTGTGATCGTCAGATGTAATGCTGCAAGCATTTCCAAAACTAAAAACTGTTAAAATCTGTAAAATCTGTAAAATCAGTAATGTCCAAACAAGACAAAGAGTCTACAAAGAGTCTAGCAGCTCAATCGGGCTGTACTTAGACATAACAGTACTCCGAGCTAAATACTAACATGCTAATGCTAAGCAGAGGTAATGTTTACCATATTCACCATCTTAGTTTACCATGTCAGCATGTTAACATTTGTTAATTAGGTCTAAACACAAAGTACAGCTGATGTATAAAGAACATCACCAAGAGACCATGAATACAGTCTTGTGTGGGCTGATCAGAAGTCCCTGTTTTCAAGGGACAGTCCCCATTTTTGATGGGCCCGTCGCCAGCTAGAACTGACCCCAGAAATGTCCTTTTTAAATATAAATTAAAAACAGACTGGAGAGAAAGACCTTTCGGTGGATATATAGATTTTTATTGTCTGCTGAACTGGAAATGTCCCCGTTTTGTATTTCAGAAATCTGGCAACCTTAGTCTTGTGAGAACCCATCTTGTAGATGCTGAGCTATTTCAGTGGACAAGTGAAAACCCTGACCCACGTGTGGCACTTCAGGTGATCAGGTGATCACCAAAGTCACTAGGATTCATCTTCTGGATACGTGTACCGACTCTCAGGACAATCTATCAGTTGTTGAGATGTTTCCATTTGGACCAAAGTGGTGGACAGACCAATGTTACCATCTCTAGAGCCACCCCACTAGTGGGGCTAAGAAAAAAATGATGGATGAATTTGTTATTGATCAGCGAATGTGAAATTGCTGTCACACTACTTGATTAAATTCAGTTTAGTTTGAATTAGATATATTCAGTCATGAATATATAAAACTGCATTGGTTAGATTGTGTGTAAATGGTTTATCGATTATGTTTGGATATGGATATGGTTTAATTGTGTTTTATGAAAAAAAAAAACCTGGTTGATGCCACACAGTACACATTTTTCATATATATCTTTCAAATACAGAGGCCAATTTCATTTTTATACAAATAAGGACTTTGTCAGAGGGATTGTAGAGGTTTCAGTTAACATCACACATCAGACACCGAGTTGACCTGTAGCATTTACAAAGTCAGAAATCCCTTGAGAAGTGAAAGTGGGTTTGCAGACATTATTACATTTTATTTGTTCAATAACCTCAATTTGTGTTCTCATAAAAATCTTAGACAAATTTTCCAACTTTTCTTCTTTGGCATGTTTTTATCCACAGCAAAGTTATCTAAAAATACCAAGAAACAGCTGGAATACAGAGTTTAATATCCATTATGATTATAATTATGATGAGATAACGACTGTCTGTTCAGGGATTCCTTCTATAGTTATTGTATATACCTTTCATCTACAGCCTGTGTGTTTTTCTGTTTGCCTGTGAGAATGAGACATTGAGTTTGTCTGGCTTTGTAGGATAATGCCTTTCGACTAACTACAACAAAAAAAATATATGAAATAAATGTTGATGTTTGACAGTTTGACAAAAGGACAGGATAGGAGACAAACAGACTTTTATCAGAAGAGGAGGATTATGGAAATCAGGTTGTGATCTGTGGTGCGGTAATCCTTGCCGCAGCGAGCAATCCCATAAAAAGTGTTAGTGAGATTAACCAGCAGATTAGCCACGTAGCCACGCACATATTTAACTGATTAAAACCCTTGAAAATCCGGACACTGGGGAGGACCCACACCATTTAGGATCCGTATCCGCTGTTAGCTCTTTCCTCTGGCATAATTATGGAAAATTTTGTGTGTTGCTCTCTTAGTGTGCGTGCATGTAGTCACAGAGCCAGGGCTAAAAGAATAACGATGGGGGATTAGCATGGCCCAGAGGGTGACAAAGGAGTGTTCATTTCATTTTTATCCGGATGATTGATGAGAAAGTTTCTTATTCCTTTTTCTTTTTTTTTTCAATCTTTTGTGGACTATGAATTTAGGATCAAAAGTGAGATAGCTAGTGTGAGTATATGTGTGTTCAAGCGCTTGCAGTTGGCATTAGGTGGAATGATGCATGGTAAAGATAATCAATGTCTCCGAGCAGCAGACGCTAGTTTATAGTATTCAATGGGCTAATCGATAGATGATTTCAGTCCTTAGGGAAAAAAAGTCCTGGAGCTGTGTGTCTGAAAACTGCTCGCCAATTTTCCGATCAATTCCACCACAACTGGAAGTCAGTTTAGACTCATGAATCAAAATTATTGTAGGAACTTGCGTTGCTGTGAAATAGGCACCAATAATAAAAGGACTAAAGGACCCAAATGGGATTTCATTGCACATATACAAATTAGAAAAATAGTGAAAGTGTAACAAAATCATAAATGAAGGTTGACAGAGATAAGGAGAAACTAAATAAACATTTTTTTTCGTGCAAACATCATTGGATCCAACCTTACATTCAGAGTGTATGTACAAACTATATAAGGGATATCAGCATTCTCAATGGGAACTTAGTCAGGCTCCCAGGCATTTATATTTCTGATAGGTTCAATGGAAAAGATATTTTGACTATTTAAAATCAGTCAAACACTGAAAACCACAGTAAATGCATATTCAATTTAATTTTCAAATTATGGGGATATTGGTTCATGTTAGTATTTTAGTTGTCAGTGGTACATCTCATTACACTACACAATACATACACCAAGTGTAAATTGGAGAGTATCGGATGTGCACGTAGTGATTATCAGAATGATGAATAATCCAGTGCAGTTTCACCTCAATCCTCCTAGATCTTAACTGTATTCAGAAAAAAACAGGATTATTTTTCAGAAAGGCTGTTTCACAGAAAGACAGAGCTCGATGTAGAGTCTTTGACCGTTGATAATTTTTTTTTTTTTTTTTTGCTGAAAAGCCTGTGGAAAGGCATTATGAACAATGACATTACATTAAAAACCAATTCACTGTAAGGAACACATTCTTACAAAAAGTCTACTTCTTTGAACCTTTGATGGATCACAGCTCTTCACGGTGTAGTCACTTGCAGATAATAGCCACATAAAGGATCCACATACAGGACAACGGACAGGATTTCTTTAACTAAATCCTAATTGAACCTAAAACTGTGACAATGCTTCGATGAAGACATGCACTGGAGGCTCCTTTGTGCTAAGAGTTGGCCTCCTGACGGATAAATATGATGCAGTATTCTCTGGTGTTCTTCTGACTAAATGAGGCTTGTTCAGGATGTAGTTCTTAATTAAGACTTCCTTGCTCTGGCAGGGAACATTTCACCAGCTGTAGCTCCTCTGGAATGGGGCTGGGCTGATATGTGTGCGTGTGTGTGTGTGCGCGTGTGTGTGTGTGTGTGTGTTTTCAATAACTCCAGCTGACTGACAGTCAGCTTCAGGTGAAGATGCATATTAAGGATGGAAAAGCCTCACTCCCTCTATCTCTCTCTCTCACACACACACACACACACAAACACACAAACATGCACAAACCTTTATCTCTGTCCTATTGAATAACTCTCTGATGCTTTCCATATTCCATGCGAGGGATTATTACAGCTTACCCACAATCCCCAGCAGCTGATTATCCTGCATGTTGACAGGACAGAGTTGTGCTATCGGTCTTGTGCAGCAGTCGGCTGTGTGTGTATGTGTGTGTATAAGAGAGAGGAAAAAAAGCCTACTGTATTTAATGTGTTTGTGTGGGTGTGTATTTGTACACTTTTTCTATGTGAGAAAGAGAAGTAAAGAAAGATTTATTCTGCATTTATATGTGTACGAGTGAAGAAGAGAGGAAATTATTTTCTTCTTATGTATGGATGTGCATGTATGTGAGAGGAAATTACTTTGTGTGTGTGCCTGTGTATGTGTATGTGTGTATGTGTGTGTGTGTGTGGTAGTGCTCAGCCAGGCAGGTGTTTGTGGTTGATACCTGCGGCTCCAGCAGTGCTGATCACCTCAGCATGGCACCTCACCTTGGGAGGGAGACAGCTCTAAGCTCATTAGCACACATTCACACACACACGCACACGCATGGGTGCACGCGTACACACAGGTGCAAAACACAGTGGACTACCAGGGGAGGTTGGGGCAAAAAAAAATAAAAATGGAAGGAATACAGTAAAAAAACAAACAAGCTCAGGAGAGGAGAGGAGAGGAAAGGAGAAGGGAGGGGATCCATTTACCACATAAAAAAGATGACGGGGAATTTGTGGAAAACAAAGTAAAAGATGAGGGAAGGAAGGAGTGTAGGGCCTAGAGGGACCAAAAGAGAAAAGAAATAAGAAAAGGAAAAAAAATACATCTTGGTAGACAAAGGCTTTGAAAGAAGGCAGAAAAGTGGGAGGATGAAAACATAAATGAGACGGAGAGGAGGACTTGAGGAAGGAGGAGAAAGGAAAAGAGAAGGAGGAGGCTTGAAGACAGCATAACAGGATGTAATGGTTTTAAAAGCTTGGCTTTATTCATGCTGGCAGCAGCTGTATTCTCGTTATCCCCTACTCGTATTCCTGCAAATTTAATTTAATCTGGGTGTATTGTAGCTTGTCGTCCTTCAACTGCTCTGCGCCATTTTAGTGATGTCCACAAAGAAACTTGGTTGAAGAAAGTTTAAACAGCGTAACAATCATGGGAAAGTCTAACTTTCATTCTGATTGATGAAAACTACATGACACAACTCCTGTTTAAAATTCAGCTGCAAAATCAAAGCAATCTAATAAAAGTAGCAGTCTAGGATACCACATTAATAATGGTCCACCATGGTCCATATGGCAATAACACAATGCTGTACACTGTGGATGGTATTCTGTCAGTTATCAAGTAAAAGCTGCACTAATCAATATCCTTACGGTAAGAATGGATCAAATGACTCCTCGCAGCTCTACAGAGTGTTTTAGCAGCTTTGTGGTTGTTTTTATTTTCAGTCCATAACTTTACTGTTTTGATTCACTCTCACCGCTCTTACTAGCATTATTTTCTGCCACAGCAGGGAGCTGTTCTTAGCAAGAACAACAAAAAAAGCTCTGATAATCCAACTATACACGAACTTAAAACATTTTTTTTGGATGCAGGAATTTTGTTAAAAAATGTGGTGATGAGGTGTTCAAATTATTAATCTTTACGTAATGAACGTGCGTCCTTTATGGCAGTCTTTACTATTTAGTATGTCTCAGACTCAGTCAGACCCGAGAAATTGGAACAAATGAAACGAAAAAAGATGAATAAAATTTAGATGAAGTAGTGCCACTAACAATATACCATACACACTCCATCACAGTCATTTGCAGGTCTGTATTTGTCTGGGTTCCCAATAATGTCTAATTTGAAGGAGTATGAATCTACATTACACCTCTGAATTAAAAATTATCCTTATTTCCTCAAACAGAGCATTTTCAAAGTGAAAAAAAGTTTTGACCTGTCACTCTTATTTCCCAGACTGGTCCTCATAAATGCAGATATGCACGTATGCTCGTATCCATACTGTACACATAAGCTGAGCAGTGGGAAGAGAGCACCTTTTTTGTGTGGCGTTGAGATAAACAGGATTAGGGATTTTGGAGATTTAGGGGGAATAATCCATCTGTGTATCAGAGAGGGAGGCAGCAGCGGTGATGATCAAAAGAGAATGCTGTGATTCAGAGCTCAGAAATCTCTGGATAGACTGAAAACTTGGAGTGACATTTTCTCTTTTTTTTACTCCAAGGATCAGCTTTCATTTTGTCACTGTGACTGCTGTAATTGCCATATAATCACCTCATACAGTACAACGCTCTGTGTATGTGTGTGTTTGTGCAAGTGTCTGTGTATGAGACGGGGAATTATATATTCACAGTAATTAATCAGATTTACAGTTTACAACAGGGGAGAGAGAGAGCGCTAGTCTGTTTGTTGTGGGTGTTAGTATTAAGCAGGGGATTGGACTTGGTTATTTAACACACAGTTGATTTGAACAGCTGTTCTGTTCCGCTAGTATCTATACCTCCATATCAATACCACATAGGCTAATCGAAAATACACAGAACTGTACACACCAGTACCTTCACTTTTCTCCACGCTGAAACGTCCCTGCTTGGTTGAGTGGGCCACCCAGCTTCCACATTCTTCATCTTTACCCACCTAATGCTATTCAGGGCCACAAGAGGCTGGAGCTGAAGCCACAAGCAGCAGGTAGAAAGCAGAAAAACACTGTAGACAGATCAACTGTTCTCATAGGGAAAACAAAGACACAGTGCCACTGCATTACCCGTAGGAACGACCAGTAATTTGATTCCTGGTTTCTTTTCCTTTTCTCCGTCTAAAGCTTGGGACAAATCTAAAGACTTGATGAAACCTACAAAGACTTGACAAACCACACATAAAGACTGTTTCCACCAACTTGCACAGTTTTTTTTTCTTTTTTAGTCTGTGATGATCAATGGGAAGCATGAATCTTTCGACTGAGTAACGACACAAGACAGCACAATGAATGATGGTCAATAACAACTCGGCCACTGGCCCTACAAATTCTGCGAGAACGCTGAGAGGCACGTATTCTAGCACTGAATCAAAGATGGATGACTTGCAGCAGCTTGCACTGTTTATTTATAGCACTTTTTGCACTAAAAAGTGCAGAAAAAGTGCAGAGTTTGGGGAAGATCTTCCAAGTTAATTGTCGCACACCACGAATATATAAAAAAAAACAACTTTCTTTTGCAAAACTTTTTTCTCATTCCTCTTCAGTTTATTTACTGGTATGTCTCCCTCAGTGACTTTCTCTGGGAATCTTTACTTGTCACACATTATATGACATTATCAACTGACTCAGACCGGAAAAGACCTGGTCAAACTTGGACAAAATCACATTATGAGCAGTCATAATGTGTATCGATGAGTTGATTAGATTTCTAGATATTTCCAAGAGAAACCTGATTTCAGGGGTGTTACTATCCATGGTGACACTAGACGACAGGTAGGATACACCCTGGACAGGCCGTGAGTCAGTCAGGGGGCTGCTTAATGCTATACTGGGGCAGCAAACCACTACCATTGCAGAGGGAAACCTTCCTGGCTGCCTACAGTCAAGCAAAAATCATCCACAGTCAAGTTGCTTGCCATGTCAAGTGTATTCACACTCACTTTAATACCTACAAAGGCTTGATTCCATTCAGGTACTTTTCAGCCCTTACTGAATCACTATCTCTACTTGGGGAGGTTAATCTCAACTTCAAAGTGCTCATCCAGTCATACATACGGTGCATTATACAGGTCAAGCGCAAGTTCATCACGCCTAATCCGTCAACGTTGCAAGTGGCAGGATATGACTAAATAACTTGCATAATGTTTTGGGAACATTTTAGTCTGACACATCTGAGTTTGTGCTGACACCACACACTCTCACAGAAATCACCACCATAATCACTAAGGTTGTTAACATTATAAAAAGCAAAGAGGACTCAGGGCTGTGCCACTGTGGCTTTGTGCTGTGATGAAAAAAAAAGAAACAAACAAACAAAAACAAAGGAAACTTGGGCAAATATCGTGATGAGATCTAAAGTTAGGCAAGAATTGATTTTGCTTGACAAGAGTGTATTGATATTCCTGCTAATGCAAGTGTAGTTTATCTTGGATCCATCCACACAAAAATCACGAGAACCGTTTGTAAATACTCAAACCCATTTTACTTACACATTTCTGCTTTCTTTGAATTTGGTTTTAATTAAAAAAAAAAATAAATCAATAATCTATGAAAGATATCAGTAAAAAACCTGAGCGATTTATGATGAGTTTTATGCTGGAACAAGCACGTTTTATTTCAAAGCTCCACATGTAGCCAGATGAGGGTGGCAAGTTCTATCTATAAGTCTGGAATCTGCATGTCATCTTTATGAGGCCGATTCTTAAAACCTTTGGCTACCATCACAATTATCTATAATGGCTCCAAAAGATTTCATCAGCGTAGTCCTAGTGTTTTCTCGTACCAACCAAGAAAGCCAAAGACTGCTCCAGTTACAAAAAAAAAACACATTTATTGTCTAGACATTTGAATCATAGATTAGCTAGCATTAAGACCATTTAGTTATTCTCCTGATTAGAAGTTTCTTTTCCATGTAAAAGACGTACAAAAAATGTTATTTCTAAAGCATGTCCTGTAAGAAAAAAAACATATATACATTTTTACAAACATTCAACAGACAAAAATAGATTAAAAAAAAGAAAAACAAACTAAGCACAAGGTCGTGAAATTAAGGAGTTAAAAATGGCTGACACTGACTGATTCCTTCTTGAAGCTGAAATACTACTGTACCCGCTCTACCTTCCTCTAGAAAACTATCCTGACAAATAATTTAATCCTTCTTGTTACCCTAAAATCTCCTCAGTAAAGTGAAAAAACATTTGACCTTTCAAGGCTATTTAGCAAATGTCCCAGGTTCAACAGCACGTTAAAACAAGTGACAATATATGGCATAAATGATGTTTGTTCAGTTAAAATTGGTACAGATCATTTTCACTTGTTTCTATAGGATTTCCAAGAAATAAAGGATTAAATCACATGAGAAGATAATCTTATTGGTCTCTGTTTACGAAGTATGACTAACCATCCATACAGTAAGACATCATGTGTGTTAAAGAGTAATAAAGGCAAGGTCAGGATGAATTTTAAACCGTAAGGACAGTGACCAAAAGATTGTTTTTATAATTTCAAATCAAAGGGAAAAAAATAAATTTGAGACAACTCATGTTAATTATGACCACAACCAATGAAGTTATTGTAAAAGAGACAACAACAGATGGCCTGTCAAGAATTGAGGACCAGCAGGGACTTCAACACCACCATATTGAAAAAGAAATCTGTAAATCTCAAAATATACCCACCTGAAGAATAATCAATGCTGATTCTCTGAAAAGTTAATTCAGTAGTGTGAAACCCTATCAGCATGTACAGTTATTGGCAAATTGCTGTTCCACAAGAGGATGTAAGGGCTAAGGAAATTAACAAAACAAATTACACTATAAAGGCTTATGTTGCTGTCTCTCTTTTCTCTCTCCTTTTTTTTGAAATATAGCTTTATCCCAACATTTCTGTCAATATCCTGGAGACTTCATATTTTCTGGAGATAAGCTACATGATAGAAATATAAGTGGGGAAAAAATCTGTTAAAACAAATACACAGTAAATGAGAACCAATGGAATTATAGGGTTAATTCAGTCTCTTAAATGTTTTTCCTTCAGCTTAAAACTAATTGGTCTTTCAACCAGGATCATTAGGAATAAAGGAGACGAAAAAGAGGGAAACAAGCCATCTTCTTTAGAACAACCAGAGTTAATCCTTCTGTGACAACATTTAGGGTATATTTTCCTGTTTCAGAGGCTTATTTGGTTTGGTAAGCTAATTTTTCTCCATATAACAGAGGACTTTAAATTCTTTTTGGTGGCACCTGAAATGGATATGAATGAGGAAATAACACATCACGGAAGTTAACAGTAGCCTGATGCTAGACAAGTCACTGAGGCTTTCAGTATATTTAAAAAAGTACTGTTGGGTATTTTCTAAGTACATGTTTGTGTACTAAGTGTGTAGGTGGACAGCTACCACTACAGTGCAGTTAGTGAGGATTAAACTCACGGTTAAGACAAAAAAGGTCCTTTTTTAGACAGTGTAGGTTTATCAGAACAGCAAGCTGACATTTTAAGGTCAAAGAGTTATAGCTGAGAGGCCATGAGCATTATGTTCCTAGAACAAAATGCAAACCAACGTGTTCTGCATTCAGTGTCTATAAAATGTTCATATTTCTGTTCATCTTCCGTTTCCCATCCTTTGTCTCTTCAGAATTGGGTCCATTTCTGTCCACCTTCTGCTCCTCCTGTCTGCCATTTGTTTACATATTCAACCCTCTGGTCTCAGTGTTCGTTCTAGGGTCTCTGCCCCTGGTCGTCACACTGAATCAAGTGTTTTAATATCTGATGTTCAGTACAGCGTTTTCCAGAAGAGCTGGTCCCATTCAAAACAATGCAGAGCCCCCTTCAGTTCAGTCATTGTTTGATCCCTGTAACTGATCCAAGTGCAGTCCATAGCAGAAAACAGTAGAGACAAGAACATCCAAATAGTTGCTAGCCTTCCATTAGCATCCAGCTTCTCCAGTTAATGGCTCCAAGCTGACATGGAGTCGCATATACAGGCACAACACATATATGCATGTAAAATACTTTTCTCCTTTCCGTGTCTCCTTGGCAGATGTAATAGAAAAAGAAATGTGCCGTCGAGGCCACTCTTGTCTGTGATTTCTGGCTTCATGTGAAAATTTCTAGAAACATATCAGTTCACGTTTGGGGATAAAACAAACATTGCTTTCTTTACATATTTTTAGTAGATAACCTCGTAAACAGTGGCCTTCTTGTCCCCTGAACCAGTGACGATGTACTTGTCATCCACAGATATGTCACAGCTTAGCACTGAAGATGATTCTTTAGACTGAAAAGAAAGAAAAAGATACAGAATAGGAAAATTTAAAACTATGCTCTAAAAATATGATCATGTGGTGCTCTCATTCCAGTCAATATTGCTGGATGGTTAATAAGATACATCATAACATGTCTGATAACACATACAGCTGATGCACCACATGAGACAGGAATTATTACCACACTGAAAGCAATATTTCACTACACGTCCCAACAGCAGGCATGATGAACTTTGCAACTTTCATGGGTCACAAAAACTGGAAATGAACCTTAGAGACTGCCCTTTCTAGGATAATGCCATGAAAATTCCACATCCATTCATTCCAATGCAGTGCTGATGCAAATGCAGTGTGGCCTGTTAAAGCTAAAAAAGCAACTTCAGAAGCAGTAATATTCTGTATTATCGATGCTAATCTTTATATAACGAATGTAGTGATCTGTTGTTCCAACCTGGAATATGCTGGCTCCATAGGGTGTTCTCCATGCATTCAGTAAGTTATCCTTTCCTGTACTCACAAACCATTTACCTGTGTAAACAAACAAACACACACAATTAGCAATCTGTGGGTTAAACAAAAAGGTAGACTATGAAATCATCAATATCTGGTTATATAGAGAAAAGACCTTTATAGAATAAAAAAGACAAAACCCATTTAAAAATGTAGAATTTAATTAAAACCACTGCTGTATGGGCATCCTGAACCATCAGTGCAACATCCATACCCCTCATTTTGCCCCTCTACAATGTCCTATCTAAAAAAAGGCATAAATACAAAGACACTGAAGTAAAACTAGGTGCTAGAGCCTTGGCAAAACATCCCTAATTCTGAAGTGAATAGTTTTAAGATAAACAATATTAGAAGTGACAAATGAGTGAAAGGAGGACATTACAGAGATCTGAATTCAGACCAAGTGAGCCAGTTTCTTACCACAGTAGGCAAACTGCAGGGAGAGAACACAGCTCTCATGTAGATGGAGCTGGTATTTGTCAGGCTTGGTGACATGAAGGACCTCAACATTGCTGCTCTCCATTCCCACAGCGAGCCATTCTCCTGTTGGACAGTAGCCAAGAGAGAAGATCTGGGAAGAAGAGACAGGAAATATTACTTGAGTTGTATTAGCATCCAGCATTTGACCATCTGCTTAAAATTTAACTCAGTCTTATTTTAGATCCTACTTTCAATACAAAGGGTTAGTTGATGAAACACTGTTTGCTGATGAGTGTGCACCTGTGATGTGAAGTCATGCTGCTGCAGCTGCCGTCCCTCTCTCAGATCCCATGAGCGAACAGTGTTATCGAGGCCTCCGGTCCACAGCTTGGTGCCATCATTGGAGATGTCAATACAGCTGGCTCCATCTGTGTGGCCCTGGAACTGCCTGCAGGATACACACATACATTCTGAGTTAAATAAAGAGAGAAATGTTTCAAAAAGACACTAGGAATCAGGTTGCCCAGGTAGCTGGTATGCATGGCAGACAACCAAATGCGAAGAGCTTACAGTATTTCTCATCAGCAGCCACTCTTGTAGTACTATCGCTCAATATTCTGCCTCCTGCTGCTATAACTTGTAAATAGAAAGGTTAAATCACCCAGGGCTGAGGGTCTGCTAATTAAGGCAGGTCGATATTGAAGTTAACAGGTGGTTAGAGAACTCAGGCAGTAATTGTATAAGCCCCTAAAATTCAACTGAACCTAACAATTATTTGTATTAATCTTCTGCAAAGAATTACACTTTAAGTAAGCAAATCTTCTGTTCCTTCTGTCTATAATCAACAGGTACATATACCAAGGTCTCCCTTACCTAACAAGTGTCTGGTTGTGTAAATCCCAGACTGCGATGTTACCATCACTGCAGCAAGAGAAGCAGACCTTGGAGTCTGGACTGATGGCCAGAGCGTAGCATGCAGGCGCTGATGATGTTAACTCTGCCTTGATCCTGGGAGTTGGCGTGGCCAAATCCCAGATTGACAATGTGCTCGCCTCACCTCCAACTATTAGTGTTCGGCCATCAGGGAGGAGGCGACAGGAGCGGATGTAGTTGTCTCGGTTCTGATGTGATGGGCACAAAAAAGTATATTTAATGTTTTGAATACATACACACATACATACATACATACATACATACATACATACACACACACACACACAATACTGTTTTTATATATACAACGAAAAATGAATAATATAAATAAATAATCACAACTAATACATAAAAACATGCAGCTCTCACTCAAAATAGATACCTTTAGGCAAATTAAATATTTTATGATTTTTTTTGTGAAAAGAAGTAAATAACAGCCCCATAGCAAAAAAAAAAAGTTACTTGTTATTTCATGAACTATCTAACTTCATATGGTGCCCCAACTTATCAAGTCAGTACTTAGTGACCTGCCCTTGCCACATGATTAACATGAAGATGAAAATATTCTGCTTTATGGTTGTGGAGCAACCTGTTCCACAGGAAACACTACACAGGTAGATGGAAGATGGGATTCCATTAAATATCAGCAAAATCCGGATGTCGATGATATGCAGTCAGTTAATAAACGGAAAATGAAAAGAGGCTGGTTTCTATAACAGGACAATGGTCCAAAACAGAACTACATTAAGAAATGCAGGCTTCCAAAGGCTGAGTTCCTATGTACTGACTTAGTAGAGTACCCAAACTTTAACACCTGCCCTAGTAATGGTCTAATTTTTTTTTCTATTTTACTGAAATTTGTACAGAATATTTGCCACGCAAAACCTGCTACCTCACTCACCAGACAGTCGAGCTGTGACACAGGGCTCTTGTTTCCTGGGTGACTAATATCCCAGACCTTGACGCAACCCTTCCCTCCAGTGTAAACGTGTCGTGTGGGGTTACTGATGGTAACAGCACACACCACCTCTCCGTGGTTCAGTGTGTTGATCTGACGGGCATGGCGAGGGATCCCTGGGCCCACCAAAGCATCTGGGGGGAATGGCACTGGCTGCATTTGTCCATCGGCTGCCACGTGAAAAGAGTAGGCACTAATGATACAAAGAAGAAGGATAGTACGTTAAGCCTTAAGAAAAAGATGGTGAGGGAGGAGGGCAGGGAATACATATAAAAGTGAAAAATGGTTGGGGAAAAAAAGCACTTATATCTGAGAGAAAATTTTTCAAAGTCATATTAGTTGTTCTGCAGGCCAAAATGAGCAATCAGTCCTAAAACATAATAGCAGCTGAAATCACACTTACGGTTTGCCGCCAGGGATTCCTGTCAGACTGGGAGGCATTCCAGGAACCCTCATATGAGGATGAGGATCAAAACCAACCTTGAGGAAAGAACAAAGACATTTTATGATCACTGTGCAAAGACATGGGCATTGGCAATATGCACACAGGTCAATACTAACCTGTGGAACAGAGCACAAACACTCATGAGCACAAAGCAAACAGACACTCTTGAGCACACACACTCCCTCCGAATCTGAATGACAAGTATAAGAGTCAGCAAACAAAGAGGTAGAACTGTCAGTCTGTGCCCCCCCCGAATCCAACACGCATACATGCAGCTGGTGAGTACACAACCTGAGTTTCTATCAAGTGTTGCCCAGACACAGACACAGCTGTGAGTCTACTAAACCTATTTAAACAGTGTAATGAACACTATGCAAATACAGCCAAGAGTGATGAGGTGACTGAACATAACGCACACCAGCATACCCACTGTATAAATACTATCACACAGACAAGAGAAATACAGCTGTATAACTATTGACACTTTCTACATTGTATAATATAAAATATACAGAGGTTATGAGAAGTATTCACAATCCCTCTTAACATTTCATCTTTTTAAAACACTAAACTATGGTGGATGTAATTATGATTTTTCAACAGTGATCAATAGAAGAAAAAAGACTTGACAAAAGTGAAATTGTCAAAGCAAAAATTCTACAAATAAATCAGTAAAATATGATTAGTGATAACTGACTTCATAAGAATTCACTGTGGCAGCTAATTGCTTTTTGGAACTTTCTTAAATTGGATGCTGATCACCTGTGTTTAAATCAAGTATGAAAAGGGAATTTCTCAAAGGTAAAATTATTGCAACTGGTGTAGCCATTGGTCACTTTGTCGGCAAAAGCGACATTATGGAGACAAAAGATGTAATCAATATGCTGTTACTGAAAAGAGTGACTCAAGGGAAGGAAACAACAAAATCTCCAACACACTGAATAATTCCTCAGACTAGAGTAAGGTCATAAAAAATGGAAAGAACATAGTACAGCTGTAAATCTGCCCAGAGCAGGTTATAGGGTTTCATGGCTGAGTTGTGAGCGCTGTGCATACAACTGTTGCCCGGGTGCTTCAGGGAGAACGGCAAAGAGGAAGCTACAGCTGAAAAAAACTCGTATGAAGGCGGCAGGAGTAGAAAGCATGACTTGAAAAATCACCCCGTTCTGTTCACTCACATTTACAATGCAACTTAATTGAGCTCGAGAAGTTTTACAAAAAATGCGATAAAATATGAAGCGTCCAATACCAGCATACACTGAGTCAAGGCTGGTACTCCTGCAAAAGGAGACTCTACTAAATATTGTCTTGAAGAAGGTGAATACTTATGTAATGAATGATTCTGCTTTTCATATTTGTACTTAATTTAGATACATTTGTAAACATTTGTTTTCACTTGATATTTCTAATGATCAGATGCAAAAATGCCTAATTAACTCCACTGTGATTCAATACTGTAACACAGTGATATATGAAAATGTAAAAGCATAATTAAAACATTTTATGTATACTTTATATAGACAATTAGTAATATTTTTCTAAAAAAAAACAACACAAAAACAAACTTCATACGTTCAATTAACTATTTATGTTGTTTTAATATTTTGTGGAGATATAAAGTGACACTTAACCAGAACATGAGTCAGTCTTTTCAACTCACCATGGGTGAGCGGCCATATGCAGCCACAGCAGCCGCAGCAGCAGCACTCATCTGAGGTGACATGTTGTGGAGTCCAGCAGCATAGGCTGCAGCCCCGGCTGCACCTGCCAGCTCCCCGTTCATCCCTGCTGCGTGGGGCAACATACCAAATGCACCCGGGTATGGGCCTGGTACAGCAAGGGGTGTCCGCAAACCTGCAGCTGAGGAGAAGAGGGAAGGAAAGAGTTAGGCCCAAAAGCTGGTAACAACTAAAAGAGCATATGAGTTCAGAATCCATTAAATATCTAACAATACCAGCCTTGATGAGCTAGCAGAGATTTCTGATTGAATCTATGATTGCTGGTAATCAGATTTAACGTTTCCATCAAGCAGACTCTGGAGTGCTCCGCACATGCATGAGGGTTTTTACAAAGTAAAGGTGTGCAATCAAACATTGGTGATAAGCCTTACAACAACAGTTCTTTTGGAAGCAGGCAAAAAGACTTGCACAATTTATCAAAAGCACTTTACCCTTAATTGTGTGGTTTAATATTTCCTGGAGGGAATTTAGAAAACATAACTTAGTGCCCACTAGCAAATATTATAATTCATATCATTTAATTACAAATGTTCATACTGGACTTACTAGGTGGATGTGGTATCTCCATGGAGGGGGGTTTGGATAGACTGGGCCGGATTCCAGGTGTGGAGCTCGGACCAGGGGTAGAGTCACCTCTAGGTGTTGGTGTGCTTGACTTTAGCCCAGGTGTACCTGCCTTATCTCGCTGCCACACAGAGAGAAACACTTCAGATATAAACAAGAAATATATAACTACTGATATATGCATGCAACGTTAAATGATCCTTCCCCTCAGTTTATCCAACTATATGCTAAATCAACTGAAAACGTCTTGTCTTATCCATCCCTACCATTGCCATCTCTTTGGATTTGAGGGATGAGGAGCTAGCTGACGATGCAGTAGAGGCTGGACTACAGGGGTCTTTCTTGAGAAGACGTGCTTTATCCAGGCCGTTCTCTCTAGGTGATGGGAGAGGCGTGCCACGAGGGGATGCTGGATCCTGGTGGAGGGACAAGAATTCAGTGAGCCGCCTTAGAAAAAAATTACTGCACAAAAGTGATGTTGACATTTCAGTCCTATACTGTAGTTAATTCAAAGACCAACATCCTGTACAACCAAAATCATCACAAACAAAAGAAAAATCAAAACATACTGACCTCATTTGAGACATCCACCACTAGATTATCATCACTTTTCTCCCCATCGCTATCCTGCAAAGATAGACCATCAGTTAGCTCACCATTAAATATTACCTCTACTCAATTCCATATGGTCATTTTCTTTAATAGAAGACTGACACAACTGTTTTTTTAGTTGAATAAAAAGGCTGTTGTGTTGTTGTTGGCTGTTGTTGTGTTGTTGTGTTGTGTTTATAAAGCTCTTAACTCTTAACATTCTAAATTTGACTATGATACAGCTGAAGAAAAACTAAAAATGTATATTTCCATACTTAATCATTTGCACAAAACTACACACAGAGACAGCAGAACAATTTCTTACATAGTGGCTTGAGTCCTTGTCATCCACCTTGCGTTTTTTGGTGTCATTTGGAAACTCAGGTCCGTTGCGTCGCTTATCTGAGTTCCTAAGACTTTCTGGCAGCAATGAGTTACTCTGCAGATGAAAGCGGAGAGGAGTAGAAGGACATAACAGAACAGAGGGAAGACAGATTAAAGAAAAAAAGATGTAGCATAGGAAGAAAATAGAAAAAAGAAAAAGTATAGTTTAGAGGACAAAGAGAGAGAAAGAGAAAAAAAAGGATTTACAGAGGTAAGACAATTTGGCTATTCCAGTTGGGTTTTTTGTTATGTGTTTATTCTACATGAGCTCACTAGAACATCCGATCCATCTACCACTAATTGCAAAAGCTATTCAGCTATGTCTAGAGCAGGTTAGAAAAACAGACTCTTACTTGCAAATAGGTTAATAGTTCACAGAAGCATGAATTAAGTAGCACTAACACTTAAACAGCAATCTCTTTTCTCACTTGACCAAAGCCAGTCGCAGCCACACACAAACACGCACCTCTGAAGTTGATGATTACATTAAGTGGCTCTCAAAATCTATCAGTGCTCCCTCTCCTGGCTCTGACAAGCTGCTCTGGCTGCAGTGTGTGTGTGTGTGTGTGTGGTGTGTGTGTGTATGAGTGATTTAGTGAGTGTGTGTGTGTGCACAATGTGTAATTGACTGTGAAAGCCTGTGTGTATGATCAAGTGTGTAACAGGCTGTGTGTGTATTACTTGCATAACACTCATGTGTCCCTCTGTGTCCTAACACTACACACAGACACAGACACACACACACAGACACAGAGCTGCCCCCCTCTGGCCTCATGACCAACGGATCCTATTGTTAATGGATTAAAGCTTCATGTTGAGTCCATTATAGTCTCAGCCTGTCAATGAAATGTGCATACAACATACACAAACACACAAGCGCGTGCACACAGCTAGCAAGGGACTGGGCTTTGAGGGGGGAAAGGGTAAATGAAGGAGGAATAGCTAAGAGAGGAGGAGCAGGGGAGGAGGGTGAGAAAAAAAGGGGAAAGGGAGGGGATGAGATTAGAGGACAGGGAGGATGGAGGGAGGGTGTGAGAGTGTGGAGGAGAAGAAAGGGTGACAAGAGATGAGGGAGGGAAAAATAGGCGGGGGGGGTGGAAATCTGTATTCCGCCAAAGGCCCCTTCCTTCACGCCCCCCCCCCTTCCTCCCTCCCCCAACCTCCTCCCCTTTTACTGAAAGGTTTTAGTGAGCTGAGCACAGGAGCACTGACCCGCAAAACATAAGCAATTTCCCCCCTCCATCCCTCCTCTGTCCGCTTTTAGCATAGTCTCTCTCTCTCTCTCTCTCTCTCACACACACACACACACACACACACACACACACACACACACACACAAGCTCAGTGTCATATGACTGCTGCTCCCTCAACCCCCCACCCTTTCCCAAGCCCTCCCTACTCAGTGGTGGTGAAATTAAACACAATGAGTCTTTAAGCGCGGGATCAGGGGCGGTGGGAGTGGGGGAGAAGGGGGTAATCTGCTCACTGAGGTGTTAAATAGGCACAACAATGCAGGCTAGGCTGGAGGAGTGTGTGTGTGTGCATGTCCGTGTATGTGGATGTCGGTGTACGCATGCGAGTGTGCGCGTGCGTGTGAACATGCTAAAAAGCTCATTTGGAGGAGAAAGGAAACCTAACAGTTCAGAGCAGATCTAGGGCAGAACTAAACAGGCAGGCCGAAGCTCTCCCCAAGAGATCCCCGAGCACACATAAACAAACTGACAGTGAAAAGTACAAATTTAACGATGAAAACTATTTGTGTGTGAAACAGTGGTATAAAAACTGCAAAGTAATATTGTCAAAATTGACCAAAAATGACGTTTAATTAATCCTCCAAAAATAAATAAATAAATAAATAAAATAAAAGACATAGGCTCGAATCATTCAAATATCATTTTTGTGCATTAGAGATATAGAGATGTAACAACTTAGGTCTATATTTTCAAGATTTACCCTCAGGTTTGCAGTGCTGGAATAGTAGGCTAACTCTAGCTGACATAGCTCGCACACAACTTTATCTAAAAGTTCTACAACTATGCCATCTACAGATCAAGATTTCAAGTATTTCCAAACAGGGCTTTTCAGACTGCCAAGAGTGCAAATCACTCTCCCTGCATCCAAGTTGGGTTGTGAACGCAGCCTTCATTATTGCATGGTTTTGGTTGAAATACTCACTTGTTTCAGCTTAACCTACATTTCATTTTCATTAAATGAAAGTGATGTTGTATGACTCCTGTCTGGCATGCATTGCACTCTGCGCAGTGGCCCAAGCCCATGCAAGAACTTGCGAGGCAGACTGTGGTGGTACTTTTTTTTTTTTTTTTTAAACAACTAGATTATATAATTAAATTTAGAACAAAGAAAACTGAGGCAGAAATAATTCATTACAGCAACAAAATATGGTATAATACATGAAATTTCATTAAAATGACATAATGAGCCTGCTTCAGCAATAGGTGCATTTAACCTGAAGTTACGAATCCTAGGGCTTATTTTCATGTCGTTTGGGCTCAATGTGCCCTTTTCAACAAATACTCTTAAATGTGAGGAAATTAAACGATTGACCTTGTCTGAATCACAGCAGGGATTAAAGGGACTGTTGCTTCTTTTTGGCCTTCACTGTTTTTCCTAAGTACAAATCCAGACACAGCTATATGTAAATTAAATAGAGTTTAGAACTGACACTTTCATTTTGTTTTTCCCCTGAGTCTGAGTGCAGCTCACTGATCCCAGAGACGTCAACAGAGCTAAGACAGACTAATCTTACTGTTAAATTTAAGTCAAACTGCATCTAAGAACGAAGTCAAATTCACACAAACCAAACTATCTCTTGAAGAAACACAAGAAAATGAATTGAGTAGTTTGTCAGTACAGTAAACATGCCTGCAGAAAGAGAAAGTACTTACGGTGCCAGGCTCTCGTTCTATTGCCATTGGAAATATGAACATGTGGTTGAGGTCACAGGGTCGGGTGTTCAGCAGAACAGACAACAAAAAAGGAAGGAGATGAATTATAACTAAGAGCCCAAACTTTAGAGAGTAAACAGTCTCTGAGGCAGCCCCATCAATTTTAGTAACCAACTGAAAAAGGAAACAATGATATACTAAAACAATGTATCTATCAAAAATATACATCCCAAGTCAAATGACATGATAATTTGGTTATTCATACATTTCAGAGCAAGACAACTTTTACATTACAATTCCCCTGTCTATTCAAAGTGGTGTTTCTGTGCAGGAGGGTGTGTTTGTTCACCTCTCAGGTGCTCAGGTCCTCCAGTGTGTGAGTCTTGTCCTGACAGGTGGGGCTTTTTATCACCACTGTCTTTTCCTGCCAGATGGGGAGGAACAGCACCAAGTGCTCCCGAAAGAGCCAGGAGGCCAGCTGAACCACCCAGTTGAGAGGGGTGGAGACCAGCAGGGTGAGGGGTGAGGGGCACAGGAGCACCACCATGGTTATGGGATAGATGCTGCTGCTTTAAGACAGAGAGAGAAAATGTAAAGAGAAAGAGGGGGTTAGTTGAGTTGAGAAATTGCCGTCCACTTCCGGGACGGCAATGCCCCCATCCAAAGGGCCAAAAGGGTCAGTGAATGGTTTCATGAAAATAATGTGACTCATATGCTATGTCCTTCAGTCACTAGATCTTAACCCAATTTATCACCTACTGGAGATTTTGAACAAACATGCATGTTGGACAGAGCTCTCCACCCACCATCTTCAAAAAACCAAATGAGGGCATATCTTTTGCCGTTCATCCCTCCGGTCGAATTCAGAGACTGTAGCTGTTCTGACGGCACATGGTGGCCAAATCCCTTACTAAGACATTTAATGCAGTTTTTTCTTTCAATTTATCACCCTTCTATAGTTGCCTTAAATATGCAAAACACTGACACCTGACTACAAAACCCAAGTATCAATGAATGAAATTGAACCCATCAATAGGTGAAAATCAATAGCACCCTGTACCCTAATCAATAGAGATTTCTGGCCCTATTGAAGTCTTCAACAGATGGGACAGTTTCTTCAGTGTCTGGGTTTACA